>JAMPIV010001937.1:0-145663 GCA_024509875.1 Oreohelix idahoensis
TTAGGTCTTGAGTACTTCGGTTAGCTCGGAATCCGCACTGGACTTCATCCATTTGTTGCTCAGCTATTATTCAATATGAGTTGAAGTAAATTCTGGAGTTTACTATTCATATGTACATAGATAATAAATATTCAAATTAACATATTTTTAATAAAGAAAACATTATTCTGTACATAACGCCATATTTATTTCAGACTACAGTCAAATAAATTAATGGGATATCAGAACAGAGTCAAATAGATTAATGAGACCCTTAATTTTGTTTCTTGTCAACCAAGTTTTATTTTTGGTATAGTTTTTGAAAGAGATACTCACAAGGGTACTTCTCGATGCTGGACCTAGTATGATGAAGTATCTAACACGTCACTCTCTTACGGCGGTAGCTGCTATGAGATTTCACATTCGGCCGCCAGTTTGTTTCTTGCGTTGGATCTGACTGAGAACATGGCTCGCCATTCTGTCTCCAATCAAGAATTATGTTTTTCAATTTCACTACTACTTTTTCAATATGACAATAGGATTTACTATAATACTTATTTACCACAAAAACAACCACTCACAGCAATAATTCTCCAAACAGCATAATAACTCCTCCGAACAACAAACAAAGAAAACCTGACTGAACAGGTGAGCCATGGGAAACACCAGGAGAGAAGTTTACAGACGTATGGTCGGTCCTGATCCTAATGACAAACAACATCGGCCATCTTAGAAGGAGGGATCAGAGCACCATTTTTCGGCTCCGATCACAACATATAACACTCACTAGTCACTTGAGCAGAATCAAACCACAACACTCTCCACAGTGCCAGCTGTGTAACTACCCTTACGAAACTGTTGACTACCACCTCTTTGAGTGCCCAGCACTCGATGATGTTAGGAAAATGCTCCTTCCTCCGAGGCCAGATAAGTGGAACACCGTGTGCGGAGAAAAAAACAAACAACTTGCGAAAACATGCAGATAACATGGTATTGGGCCGAAGGCCGAGAGCCCAAGCACCGCTGGATCAATAACAACAACAACAACAAATTAATCTCCGTAACCCCTTGACAAGCTTCTCGTACCCCGTGGAGGGACACGATCTCCAGGGTGGGAACCCCTGATATAAGAGATATAAATAACCCGAGGTGAACATGAAATGAACACTAGCATAGCCAATGAGTTATGGTACACATTGATTTAACGTCGTGTTCAGCTGCCACAGTATCTGCATCTTGGTGACAGCATTTGATGCACATAGAACAATGTGGTTCCGCATGCAAAATCAGTGACAAAAAAAACGGTATTGAATCACTTTTACAAATTAACGGTACACGGGAGACACGGGACGTATCGGGTGTCACACCTCGTCAGCCAGTTACATAAAGGCAACAAGGACAAGAAATATAGACATGTTAAAGAAAAATACTATAGACACTGTAAACACGTAAATATATTAATACCGATGAATAGCAATAACAAGCAAGGAAAATAGAAACCGAAAAGAATGAATCAATACAAGAAATTCAAGAATCTGCGAAAATCAAAAGCAGAAAATGGAATTAAAAAACAAGAAGTCCTGCTATGATACTCTCCGCTGAAAAAACAGGGGAAGCTATGAACAACTGGTCCCAATGGCGTCAAACAAACATGAATGATAGTGACGTCATAAAAATACACAAATAGGACACGAAACAAAACACAAACTTCATAAAAGAAAACATCAGGAAAGAAGACCTGGAAAAACACCTTAGAATGACATATTCAGATGGTCGCAAAGATGAGCCGCTCAGCAGCATGGCAGGCCTTAAATGACCGAGTAAGCCAGGAGATGAATTTAACACCAAGCCCCCAATGGTGCAAGAGGTAGAAAGTATTGTCCAGAAAGCTCGGTGCAAGTCAGCTCCAAGTCCTAATGGTGTTCCATATGTGGTGTATAAGAGATGCCCTGAGGTGCTCAAACGACTGCTCCGTTTACTGAAGAATGCGTGGAAAACCCAGCTTATAAGAATCTGGTTGGATCTAGCGAATGCTTATGGATCCGTTCCACACCAGAGGTTGTGGCAGGCCCTAGAAATGTATTATGTTCCACAAGAGATTGCAGCAATGCTGAAGCTGTATTTCGCAGGGTTTTCTGTCAGATTTTCAACTAGAGAGTACACAACGAAGTGGATTGGCCTTGAAGTTGGAATTGCGATGGGATGTACCATCTCTCCGATACTATTCGTGATGGCTATGCAGGTAATCCTCAATGCGGCTGAAGGAATGGCTATAGGTCCAAAGCTCGGCGGAATGTGTCACATGCCACCGCTCAAAGCATTCATGGATGACACAACAATTCTGACATCAGATGAACATCAGGCCCGGAGGATGTTAGCACGCCTGGATGAACTAGTCAGCTGGTGCAGAATGAGCTTCAAACCCAAGAAGTCGAGAAGCCTATCAGTCAGGAAAGGGAAGATAGCAGAGGTCATATTCATGGTTTCCAACCAAAGAATCCCTATTGTCATTGAGGAACCTGTTAAAATTCTTGGCAGGGTGTACGATGCCTCATTAAAAGACTCGAAGGCAGTGTGTGGCCGTGTACATAGTTGTTCCTTTGGAAACAGACTATATTCTTACAAGACAGAGGAAGCACAGACCACCCCATAATTTTATATTTTATGAGAAACAGAAAATAATAAATAGTGTCACATATTTAGGGTAGAGTCGCTTCTACACGCCATTTCTAATAATTGGGTGATTTCCCCTGACCAATCGGATAGCTCAGATTTACCCCGGGGAAAGTGGAACAACGACGCCATTTTGGCAGTAGAATGAAAGAGCGCAACTCAAGAGGTCGTATCTGGTCCAGCTCTACATATTTCTTAGTTTGAGAGAATCAAACTTCAACATTTCTTATAAAATGTGTATTTCAGGACATTGAGTGGTTATAATTTTCTTACTGGCGTAAGTAGTGACAATCGTTAAATATGTATTTTGAATAGAGCTCCCAACCCTAGTCGCAGCAGAACTAGGTTCGAGGATTTGAGTCAATTTGCAAAAACATAGTCTTACACCTCAAACCATGTAGAGTAGAAAATATTCTTGTGTTGGAAAGCATTTAACTCAAGGAATGCTTATGATTATAAAGAAATCAAGGACAAATCTGAGGAGATGGGTAAATGTCGTCGAACCTAAAATAAGACTGTAACTTAAAAGAAGGAACACGGTGGAATACGTATGGTAAAATGATGCCGTGACCACTTCTCTTTTAAAAGCAAAAACCCACCACTATAAGTCAAACAGAAAATAGCGAAGATGGACCAATAAATGGAAAATTACATAGCAGCAACTACAACAACAACTATTCAAACATGGAGGAGTGTTCGACAACCATACAGAACAGAAAGAAGAGAATAGCATTGAGAGACCTCGCTTCAGAATTAAAACGTTGTAGAAGCTACGCAGTCGATTTCCCTTGCATAAGAATAGTAGACGGATTGGTTGCAAAAGTTTATAAGATTGAAATAAAAGAGATTGTTGAAATCAAGCTACAACCATTGAAAGTCAAAGAAGGGAGACCAAAATTGAACTTGAAACAACGAACTGCGCCTGCAATCACTAGAAAAGAGCCTCAGACAGAGAATGTCGCAGTACAAACGGATGACAGGTTTAAGAAAAGTCTAATTCCAGTCAGGATAAAATCAAGACAAGTTACAGAGGACTTACTTGATTTGTGCAGTGTTGAAATGGTCGATAATACAGAAAAGATGACATCTGCAGACGAAGATAAGTTAGAATGCACGGAGAGGTACGAAATGATAGCAAAGTACAGAAAAGAAGTGGAAGAAAGATTTAGAGAGAGAGATAGAAGATGGCAGCAAGCAAATCAGATAGAGAAACAACACCAAACAAAAGCTCACGTAAAACAAATAAAAATTGATAATCACCGGCCCATTCCGCCTCTGACGACAAATACAAGACCAGTCAGAAAAGCCACCCTAAATTATAATCCATCCAGTACAGATTCGTCTGACATATCAGAGTCAGAGACGACAGACTCTGATGAGACCATTGAAGGCTACTTGTCAGACGAACTTGATCATACAACAGACGAAGAGGGCAGAAAATATTACTGGCCGAAAACTGATAAGACAAAGCACAGCAAGACAAAGAAAATTGGCGGAATAGGTCAACCTACAACAGAGGAGCTGACGGCAGAGATAGACGTTATCCTGAGAGATGGTGACTTTGCCGTCCTCTCAATAAGGCTGGTGTATGAATTGCTGGAGAACAAGTTTGCTGTTGATTTATCTACACGCCGAGAAGAATTTCGAGAATTGATAGAAATTGCACTTACACGGTATGAACACAAGATGATCACTACCCCACACGAGAATCAGTTTCCAGCAGCACCCACTAACACTCTGGTTCCAGATGAAGAAATTTGTAAACAAACCACCAACACCCCATACGAGAAAAATTTCACAGATGTATCCATCAGGCCTATTAGAAAGCCAAAATATCGCTATAGACCCACAAGTTACATCTCCCTTAACAACACGGAATCTGACATGGATACTCTTAGTCCTGATAGTACTGACATTGATTCGCCAAACCCAGCCAGTTCGATTGAAACCAGTGATGCGGATAGTACATTATTTGTACCAGTCAGCTCCAGCGTCAAACGCGCCTATAAAACAGAATCTGATGACTCAATCCCTAGCAACAAAATTCCGCGTATACAGCACAACTATATCAGACGAAAGATTCTGAAGAAACGCAATCATGTTCCAAAACCAAGCCGAGAAGTGTTAGCCTCATCTCAACTAGTCAAAAACAACAGTGTGCAAATTACTGTGCCCATTGTAACCAGTGCTAACGTTCAGCACAACCAGGTCAGAAGAAAAATCAAGGCGAAACATATACCTGCCTCAAAACCAACAGATGGTCCAGCCATACAAACCCTAACCACAGTAAAACCATCACCGCAATCAAATGATGTTAAGCCATCACCGCATTCGTCAATGTCCTCAGTGTCCCAACAATCAGCAAATGCAGTGTCGTCGCCTATCACACCCGTCACCACTGCTACTCAGTATGATGCTCGCCTAAGCAGTCGGGACATTGCAATGTTAGAGATGGTGAAGGAACTAGCGAAGCTGTTCTGAAAAACACGCCCAGGTGTTTTATATGTTCGCAAATCCGAACACGGTCAACGCATATGTGAACAAACCTTTTTAACAATGTACTAACTCTCCCCATGTACTCTATTTTCAGTTTTTGACAGTTCAAATGACTTGCTTACAGACTAAGATGTCAAAGTCTCACTGAGAAAGTTATTTTTTCCAGCCTTAGAATACTGATGCCCAGAAAGAAATCAAGACCAGCACACGGAGGATTTTCTTTAGATAGCATAATTGTGAAATAAAAATGTTAAAACAATTGATAACACACGGTGTTACGAGTTTACAGACACCCTTATTTAGTTACATACATTTTCTTAATATTTAGAATGCTACACAACTTTACCTATAACACATGTGTCACACTATTCTGTTGTAACATTCATCTCCACTTTTGTAACTGATCATATTCCACGCTCCATTCACCAGCATTTTCATGCAGACACTTTACACCAGTAGTTTTTTTTTTTTCTTACCTCATACTAATATTTCTTTGATCTATATTATGCTAAACTCCTTGATATCTGCCACCTTGATCAATCATACTGTTCCTACTATGACATCTCTTAACAGCACATAATTCATACCCAAAACTAGTATTGTAGGTTATGCTATTTTTCTCCACAGGATTATTTATTTTCAAATGTACATTATTATTTTAGACCCAGATGTATATTAGTACTGTCAAGAATTTTAAACATTCTCCTAAAGAGATTCCATATCCCAACCTTGACTCTCTATAGTAAGATTTTCTTCACTCCACTGTTACAACATCTTTAACTTACTATTTTTCCTTTCCACTATATATTGAGACGACATTCTAGACTTGTGATTTTTTAAAATCCCAATCATATTCATTCCTTGGAATTACAATCATGTTGTAATCAGGAGATCCTTGATGTACCCTTTCCTCGCCACTTATTGACAACAGACACTGCTAAAACATTCCTTCTATTCTAACCTAAACTATTACTTGCAACCCTATTGGTTAGGATTTACTATTAGAATATCTAGTGTTTAGTGAATTGATTTTTATCATTCTTTAGTACTTGTGATACAAACAGAAAAGACATAAAAGAAAAAAAACAATTAGAATGTTTTTTATATAAGATGCTATATGTTTATATGCCACCCACACACATTTGGATGATGATAAGACAATATTGTAAAACATTGACTGCCCTGAGGGTAGCAGATGAAGAAGAAAATAAATAAATCACCCTATGCCACTCATACCCCCATCAGCTTGATCCCTGATATTCCAACAATATTTTGTTGATATCACAAGTACCCCAATGACATTTGTGCATGCTGATTTTCTGCAAATGAACAATCCCTTGAGAGCATTAGTATATGCTAACCCCAGATTGAACAAATTGCACCTATTTGTTGATGATGCCTTTGCCCATGTTAAAGAAATAGCATTTGCACATGCTGACCTAGCAAATGAAATACCCCATTACCGCATGATAACCACTAATGACACATGAGATGAAGAAGCAACAGGTTATGTATGATGAAGATGACATTTTATATTAAGGTGAAACTTTATGTTGTCACAGCTGAGATTTTGTTGTAATGTTTATGCACAAAATCCCCCACATTAACATTGGAGGAGGAATAATCTTAGTCTTTCGTGGTTACGAGATAAGACAAGGATATAATAGAATATTTGATGAATACCATGGAACAAATCAGAGCAGATGATTGTTGCACATATGAGGACCATATTTGAAGTCATTATTGAAGGATTATCAGTAGACAAGAGACACAAATGAATTATGATAATCCCATGGAACCACAGGTACTAAGGACACAAAATGGAGATTAAATAATGGAGAAAAAAAATAATGACTGAATAATTGCTACGCCCAGAGGTAAAGGAAATAGAGATGCATCCGCATTTTGGAGAAGATATCTCTTTGATTTTTGCTTATTGCCTTTGTAATATGAACATTGTTGTATAACAAATGACTATTCCTTATCACGAATTACAGAATGTTGTAAGATAGTTGGAATAAATTGACAATTTAAAAATACTCATAACATACCCAGAATTACAGGAGAAAAAAATAAATAAATGATTGATGAAAGTGGACACACTGAGATTTGCTCACCCCGAGGATATTGGATAAAAAAAAAAAAAAAATAATGTTATCCCAAGGACAGACATGTCACAGATATATCATGGAGATACTATGAAAAAAAAAAAAAAAAAAAAAGAATATCTAGATTAGAAATGCAGCAAACTTGGTCAAGGACACCATGAAATAGACCCCCGCCCCACACTTAAGATAACTGACGGATGAGATTTTTGAATTATAAGTACCATAAGTCACCCATCTGGCTGTAGTCAGCGGATGTTACAGGCACCACATAACTCTGACTAACCCTCGACCAGCAAAGGCAGAGTTGGTGTCGAAATTTTGCACATATGTAAAAAGACATGTTTTTGTTCATGTTTTGGTAAAGTCTAGACATTTATGTTAATAGTTCTATAAATGATTAGTTGATATATTGATGATAAATATTCGCAAATATAGTACATGGACAATTAATAAGGATATATTTCCAGTACAGAATAAGAGGAATAGGAAGGATCCACATTTTAAATATTGGAGCACCATGAGCGAGGAATTGGACTTATAAAGAAAATGGAAATGGTACACTGTATGCAAGGATAACCAGAAATAATATGGATAAATAGTAGTCAGAGTGCCAGGAACTTTGTCTTACGAGAATATTGTAGATTCCTCACGATCAATTGATTATTTTCTTCCTTTCTATGTCACATTTTTTTTTTGAGTGATGACCCCCAAATTTTTTTTTCATCTCATATTGTCAAAAGTTCTTACATCTCAGTTGATAGTTCCATAAATAATTGTTTGATGTGTTTTGCATAAAGGTATTGCTAGATAAGGTACATAGGGAGTTACTAAGGATGAATTCTCAAGATAACAGGAGGACTAGAATAGATACAATGATATTGGAACACCATAAATGATACATTGGTGTTATAAAAAAAAAAAAAAAGGAGACAAATATAAATTGTATACAAGGATGCCTCGAGAGTGACAACATGGATACATATTGTCAAGAGTATAAGCAGTTGTCTTAAAAGAGAAAATAAAGTAATACGGAACCCAATGTAGAAAATTCATGATGATTTGGAAACTATATTTTTTTTTTCCCTTATATTTCATAATATGATAGTAACACATTCGTCTGTTGGTTGCTGAATAATTTGATGTTTGAAAATTGATGTATGGTAAGTCAAAGAAGATCTTTGAAGAATAAATATATATATAGAATAATATTTCTAGGGAAGAGTTCACAACAAAAAAAAAAAAAATACGGTATTGACAGAAAAGAAGGAATGATTAGAAATAACTGACTAATGGACAGGATCACCACCAGACGTACGGATATTGGAAACAAACATCACATATTTTGAAAAAAAAAAAAAAATGTAATATAGAACATTTTCTACAGTGACGGACTTAGAACGAATTTATACACTTACCATTTAGAAAATGTCAATAACCAGAAACATTCAGATAGATAAATAAGGATAAGCCATGAGGTTTCAATGCTTTTATTGTGAAAAATGATTACTTATAAAAATGATGCTGGTCGTATTATCGTCTGATAAATATGCATATTATGTCTAGAGATGTTTTCTACATGTAATAATGAGCAAGTGGCTCATTCAAAAAAAAAAAAAGAAGAAGAAGATGATGAGTACCCATGAAAACATTGGCTATTCTATGAAAGTGGATTGCCATTACCATAGGAATTAGAGATTTTGGACATTTCTTGGAATATTGCAGAGTACTTGGGAAATAGAATAAATAAGTACGCCAAAAAAAAAAAAAAAAAAGATTTTTTTTTAGTACTTGCAGGCTTTTAATATGGAGCAAATAACAGTACAGAAAAGAGATAACACCCCTACCACATCCAAGAGAATGTAATCAACTATATTTTTGAATGAAATGTAATAGATTATGATAATCCAGCCAAGTTCTGCAAATAAGATAGTTTATTGTTCATTCCCCAGTGTTGCCACTCGTCACATTTTTTTTAGTGATGACCTTATGAGTGTTTTGCAGATTTTATTGGGCAGTGTTGCCAATTTGTAAATTTGGTGAAAAATATTATGATGTGATGAATAAGTTACACTTTTTGAAGTTGATGTCCACTACTAGTTTTTTTTTACATAGCAGACGACCTCATATAGACATAGGACCCCAGTATAGGAATTAAATTAAATTTTTTGGGAAATATTTTTGGACTTAGAAAAATTTTTGAACTTTAAATTTTTCTGGAAAATTTTTTTTTGAACTTAGAAATTTTTGGGGATGGATTTTTGTTATTGATAGTACTCAAATGTCTCCCTACGGGATACATTTGCGGAGCCCCGGGATCTATATGTGGCCGTGTACATAGTTGTTCCTTTGGAAACAGACTATATTCTTACAAGACAGAGGAAGCACAGACCACCCCATAATTTTATATTTTATGAGAAACAGAAAATAATAAATAGTGTCACATATTTAGGGTAGAGTCGCTTCTACACGCCATTTCTAATAATTGGGTGATTTCCCCTGACCAATCGGATAGCTCAGATTTACCCCGGGGAAAGTGGAACAACGACGCCATTTTGGCAGTAGAATGAAAGAGCGCAACTCAAGAGGTCGTATCTGGTCCAGCTCTACATATTTCTTAGTTTGAGAGAATCAAACTTCAACATTTCTTATAAAATGTGTATTTCAGGACATTGGTGGTTATAATTTTCTTACTGGCGTAAGTAGTGACAATCGTTAAATATGTATTTTGAATAGAGCTCCCAACCCTAGTCGCAGCAGAACTAGGTTCGAGGATTTGAGTCAATTTGCAAAAAATAGTCTTACACCTCAAACCATGTAGAGTAGAAAATATTCTTGTGTTGGAAAGCATTTAACTCAAGGAATGCTTATGATTATAAAGAAATCAAGGACAAATCTGAGGAGATGGGTAAATGTCGTCGAACCTAAAATAAGACTGTAACTTAAAAGAAGGAACACGGTGGAATGAGAAGGTTCGCCATATTTGACAATTGAGTAGGCCTACGAGACAAGGATGCAAAAAGGGATTTTTGCATCGATGAAAGCATCTGATGAGATGATAGAATTTTATTATACTTATTATTGTAAAAATGTTCTGAATTCCAGACTTTGTTGAAATTTTAAGTTTCATGCTGAAAGATATTAAAAGTTTTGCATGAAATCGAACGCTGTTGAAAAGGTGAATTACTACAGTTTTGAGATCTAGATAAGAAATCTATCCATTTCAATTAAATTCGCTACATCAACACCTAAGAGAAGAAAATCGAACCTGGTAACACAAATTTAAGAGAGAAATCTAAATCTCTGGTGATTAGGCCAGTTAAACATCTGCTCTCTGTAAAGTAAACTGAAAATACTGCATATACCGGCACTGCCACATGAAGGTAATATGGTGCCGTTCCAGTCCTAAGGAACACCTGCCCCGGCTACAAGTGCAACAGACAATAGAAATGGCAGACAGAGGACTACAGATCATAGACCAAAGCAGACTCCTGAGAAAGTTCAAACTGTGGTGCCTCCAGTTCATGTTGATACCGAAGTTGCTGTGGCCACTGTTTATATATGAAATAAGCACAAGTACAGTGGAAGCTATAGAGCAGAAGGTCAACAAGTTCATGAGGAAATGGTTAGGGGTTCCACCAGGTCTGTCAGATGTAGCACTGTACTGCAAAAAGTCAAAACTTCTGCTTCCCTTCAAGTCAGTCGTTGAAGAGTACAAAGTTGGAAAGGCAAGGCTTGCAATGATGCTACGCGAGTCAGCTGATGACGTGGTAAAGTCCATTCAGCCCACACTGAAAACGGGAAGGAAGTGGAGAGTGGAAGAAGCTGTTGATGCTGCTCAAGAGTCACTCAAACTGAGGGAGGTAGTCGGATACACACAAACGAATAGACGGGGATTTGGTCATGGAGACATCCGCTGGTGGTCCAAGGCATCAAGCAGGGAGCGCAGAGACATGGTAGTTCAGGAGATACGAGGAGCTGAGAATGATAAGAGGTTGCAAAAAGCAGTGCAGCAGGTTCAACAAGGCCAATGGACTACATGGGAAGGAGCCCTGCAGAGGTCCTTGACATGGAATGATATATGTCATTTGGCACCTCTTAGGCTCAGTTTCGTTGTTAGATCAATGTATGACCTTCTGCCGTCGGCCACAAACCTTGTGAAATGGGGAAAGTCGGATGATGAGCAGTGCCCCCTGTGCCAGGGGAAGCAGACACTTGAACACGGGCTCTCAGCGTGTAAGATGTCATCAGGGCAAGGGCAATACACATGGTGCCATAACAAAGTGCTAAATGAGCTTGCTGCGACAATAGACCTGGCAAGGATGAAGGCGAATAGCAAACCCAGGCCGAGCACCGCAAATACATTCTTTCTGAGGGCAGGAAAGTCAGCACACCCCAAACCGAGTAAACCTGGTAGCAGTTTACCATCTCTTCTTGACTGTGCAAACGAAGAGGGGCATATCTGTTACGTGCAGTCTTTGATATCTTACAATATTATACATAGGTAATTTTTTTGTGCTTAAGGGAAAGTCATTATTGAGTTACTTCCCTTGAAAGTTGTGCCATCTCTTCGATCAAACTCCGCGGATAAATCCATTTTACTGCGATTTATTCGTTGTTTGGGTAATAATAGATTGTTCTTGCTTCAGAATATCTATGGCCTGAATTTATGTGTATTGTTTGTCTGAGTAGGACGAGTCTGTCTTATATCTGTATATCTTTACATATCTAAGTCGAACTATATGTTCTGTTGTCTCTAGAGAGGTCAAAGGCTATTCGGCGGATGTGTCGCTAGAGTGTGGGGTGATTTTGGCTTCGTCCTGATAGGGACTGTGTGTTTCCTATGTCGGCCTGTCGCCGGGAAAAAGTGATCTCAGTATTTGTGGGGAAAGTGATAGTCGTCTAGACCTATCGTGTATGCTTTACCCCAGTGTTTATTCATATTGCCAAGGAATGGCAGTTCCATATTTCCTCTACCAAGGTAATCAAAGACACTCTTATGAACTCTCGATCGAAGCCACCATTTTCGATAGTTACGATTTGAATGTCTAAGAGAATATATTTGACTCGATGAAAACGACTTCGATTCCTAGCAGCACTATATTCTGTAGAATGCAGTCAATTGTTCATGATCAAATCTACAGAGCAATGCAATGTTTTATGAATGACTAACTTTAGGACAGATTCATTATCTGCATCCAAACGTGAGTGACAGTTCACGAGTGAAGCCATCTTGGAACCAAAACATGTAGCGACTTTCAAGAAGAGAAAAGGGGATGCCCGTATTATCGCTTGTTTAGTCCAGAGATCACTGCTACACATGAGAACCCGTTATTAGCGGTTCAATATTATTATATGAAAAAAATATGTGCTGAACATTATGTTGAAGAATCGTCGCTAAACGAGATTAGGTTTAGAAGCCATCTGAAATATTATTTATAAGCTGACGTGCTCAGTCAGTGAAGTCAGATGATTTATATGTATGGGCGATGCTGAGGGCTTGGCTACTGACAGTCCATTATAATATTAATCTACATGAGTGCCCATGTAACATAACATTGCAAGACCATTTATCCACTGTACTATGATGTATTATGCCAACCTGTGATTTGTCACTATCTGTGCTGTCGAGTGTGTACGTCCAATTAAACTTTAGAAAAGGTACACAGTCGTTGGTGTCGATGACTTCCAGTCATACATGAGTGTGAGAAAAGAACATTTGTCAACAACACGAACCCTTATCATCATTCGCACATTGTACACTCAATCCATGTCTACACACCACTGCGTAGGTCAAGTTGACATTCCATACACTACAGTGGAGCAAACAACACCATAGAGATCTTATCAACGGATGATGATGATGATGTCTGCTTCCATCCACTTATATCTATCTTTTGGTGGATATCATTAACGGGAATAAAAATCCAACAATATCACCTTATCAATATCCAGATTGTATCAGAAAATCGCGGAGACGGCCGGATATAGTGCTTCATTCTTCAGCAGCGCTTCAGGTTATACTGATTGAACTGACCGTGCCATTTGAATCCAGATTGGACGAGCAACATTCGTTCAAAGCGGCCAAGTATAATGATCTGGCCGCGGATCTGAGACACGATGGGTTCACTGCAAGGGTCATGGCTGTTGAGGTGGGCGCAAGAGGGCTTGTGGCTGCATCAGAGTATGATTTATTGAAACTGTTGGGGCTGAGGGGACAGTCGAGAACAAGGGCAATGAAGAGGCTTAGTGAAACTGCCGAAAAGGCATCAGTCTGGCTGTGGAACAACCGCAATGGGCAATGGAAATCTTGACAGTAAACACCAGGAATTTTTCTAAGTCCACATTACGTTGAGTTTTTTGGTGTACTAGTGAAAGGGCTGTGACTGAGGGACAGTGTGTCCTTAGTTGTGATGTGCGACTGAACGAACGGGATAATTTGTCTTCTCTTTGTTACTTTCACAATTGCCTCCACGGCTGGCGGAGGTGTGGATTTTAAAGTTGCTACCATAAGTGAAATGGGTTCATTTTCGATACAAGACAACAGGAGGCTGAGACGCTTGGGAGTCATGACCCAAGTGGGCCCGCCCCCCTTAGAGTGTAAAGGAGTATACTTGGCAGAAACACTTGTCGGAT
This sequence comes from Oreohelix idahoensis, assembly GCA_024509875.1. Classification (NCBI taxonomy): domain Eukaryota; kingdom Metazoa; phylum Mollusca; class Gastropoda; order Stylommatophora; family Oreohelicidae; genus Oreohelix; species Oreohelix idahoensis. The sequence goes on from JAMPIV010001937.1 coordinate 13,890, forward strand.
GGGGGGACTTCTTCTGATGATCAGATTGCCTTCTGTTGTATCGCTCTGTAAAGAGTTTCCTATCATACTTTCCGCTGAAAAAACAGGGGAAGCTATGAACAACTGGTCCCAATGGCGTCAAACAACATGAATGATAGAGACGTCATAAAAATACACAAATAGGACACGAAACAAAACACAAACTTCATAAAAGAAACATTGCGAAAAAGCGACGAATGAAATAAAGAAGTCCGAAATAGACGAAAGCCAATGAATAACAGTCAAACAAGATGATGTTGGACATTTAGATCATCAAGAAAATCAGTTAAATCAGTTACAGCACCAACCAATAACTTGTTAAGCTAAGAACAGTTCAGTCGTTGACCAAAGCTGGTAAATATTTTGTGAATAATTGATGAATGACAAGGAATAAATAGACAATTAATTTAGGAGATCAAAATTAGACAATTCAAATATTTTGGCCACATAAAAAGATATAACACCTTGCTAAAGACCATAATAGCAAGCACCTTATATCAGGGGCTGCAAACGTGCAAGAGGCCGACAGCGACATTTGTGTGAAGATAACATCAAGAGATGGACAAGAAAGAGTCCATTGTGCACCATCAAGACAAGAGACAGAAGACAAGAGACAGAAGACAAGAGACAGAAGATGTCGGAGATTCGTTACAGCTGACCTTCTATGTGGACATGGCAGCTGAGGATATTGATCATAAAATAATAATTTTTGTAGCTTGTTCATCAGTCTGTTAAATAAAATAGTAATAACCCAAGAAAACAACATCTGCGTATCAAGTACAGAATCTGTTGTTTGTTTGTTTGTTTTTGTGTATTGCCTTTGGTAAAAAGCATCCGATTGGCTAAGAGTTAAATTGCTTCCCTCTCGCGACAAAGTTAACGGTTCCGGGATCGAAACGTTAGTGACGTCAGGTTCCATTCTACCCAGTTGTAAATGGGTAATTAACTCTCCCCTAGGGAAGGCAAAGACTGCAAGAAATGGAACAGGTCTCCCCACTGTATAAAGCTGGATGTAGTATAGGGACGTCTCAAACACTTCACTCCTCTACGGCAATATTTGCTATGCGTCTATCTTTATTTGTTTCCATCTGGGGGAAAATAACTAATTGCCAGCAGGCCGCTACCAGAGTTTATATCACTTTATATATATATATATATATATATATATATATATATATATATATATATATATATATATATATATATATATATATATATATATATATATATATGTATATAAATATATACTGTTCACAGTAGAGACGTCCAGAATATATGCATTAAATGTTGAACGTATTTGTGCACGCTAGGCTTGTCGGCGTCTGTGGCCTAATGGATATGAACGCAGTTTCATAATCCAGATATACCAGGTTCGAAACCTGCTGCAGACGGTTTGGTAGCAGATCGCTTTGTGTGGATGTTTAACAATGGTATAAGCGCCGTACCGTTCAGAAAGCAATGGCAAACTACTGAATGAAAAAAATTGCCTAGAAAAATCACAAACAGCCAATAAAAGCTGGGGTTGATTGCCATGTCCTGTAAAGGATAAGCAACTAACTTTAGGCTTGTCGTGGAAGGCGGCTAAAGAAGGGTTAAGCATGGGTCCAGCTAATCCAAACTGTAGACACTGAGCCAAAATAGTTTTAAAAAAAAATTAGGACACTTCAAGCAAAGTAAAGAAAGAAATTGAAAGGTAATGTTGCTGATGGTTGGGATGGTGACGATGAATATGATGATGATGACTATGATTATGATGATGATGTTTATGATGATGATGATTATTATGATGATGAGTATTATTATAACGATTATTATTATGATGATGATTATTATGATAATGATTATGATGATGATGGCTGTGATGATACTGATTATTATGATGATGATGATTATGATGTTGATGATTTTTTTTATGATGATGATTATGATTATAATGATGATAATTAGCTATATAATAATCCTTATGCATTCAAATTCGATTTTATGCGCATTAAAAAAGAATAAAATAATATTTTAAGACCCCCGTTGGAGTTAAAAAACTCTTAGTTACTTACTTAGTCGTTCCTCTTCTACCGTGAGATGTAGAGGTGTGGAAGAGAGAGTGCCATACTATCTTATCGGCTGTCTTCTTCCTGGCCTGGTTTCATTCTAGTCCTCCGTCATTCAGAGATTGTCTAATGATGTCCTCCCAGCGGACTCTGGGTCGTCCTGGAGGTCTGAATCCCTGGTTCTTAGTGTCCCATACTTGTCGTGGTAGCCGATCTTCTCCCATTCTGCACACATGGCCAAACTATCGTACTTGGGACTTTTCTACTTGGGTCTGGGTTTTTAGGCCTTGACGTGTCATCGGGTTCAAAAGCTCAAAAACTTAAAAGCATATTTGTAAGATTTAGTACATTAACAAAGTTTAAAGCTATCAGCGGCAAATCTGTCAGGTCCACTTAAGACGATTTTCCATCAATTAAATACGGGATGTAATGCGACATGCCTTAATTATAGAGATAACTCAGATGGTCAGAAGAAATGTAAAACCATTTGTATCGACTGGACAGCGATTCATAATTCTCAGGATGGTCTGAAATATGTTTATGTAAAAGTTATTCCCCTGCATAAATAATTACAACAGACAGTGCTGGTTTTAGGTTGTGCGACGCCCTAAGCAAGCGTGAACTCGCAAGCCCCCTTTCAAATAAATTCCAGTTGTATCGACCAGCAAATATTTTTGCGCGAGGCCCTAGACCAGAAGTAGGCAACCCAGGAGCTGCAGGGCTCAACTTTAGAACCAATTAACGCTCTAAAGATTTACCTTGATAAAATCACGTATTCACAATTTTTAGAATTTGGAATACGCGCAACCTTCTGGTAAATTTTATATCGGCCCAATGGCCAACTTCCCGAAATTCCATCGACAGAGCAGTGGAAAATTCAAACTAAATGATATTTTACCCAATGTTAACCTCACTTCAAACAAAAGATTGCTTTCTATCTAATGAAGTTCAAAAATAAAGTGAATTTTTGTAAGCTAGCTAGCAAGTTTTCATCGGCAATGTTAAAAAAGTATCTTTAAACACGGGGACACCCCACTTTTAACTACCGCAAGAAAAGAACTAGTCTGCAATTTAGGTGAAAGATTCTTTTTTTCTTATCAGCTATCTAGGGATCTACCAAATGATTCCCTGGGATCTACCAGTAGGTCAAGAGCGACCGGTTGCTGATCCATGCCCTAGACAAAAGCTAAGGTTGGCGGAGCCTAATAACGCCAATGGCCACAGACAATATATTACCAGACTGGTAATGTGTGCTAACTTTTTATCCCCAGGCAGCCACTCGGAAAGGGGAAGCAGTTACTTGATAATAACACAACCTCAGATTGAAAAAGAACGGTTATTATTGTGTCGTGAACTTAATAATTCTACGTTATATCAAAAACATTAGAAACTAAGATTCACGGGTAAGAAACATATTTTGCTATTCGAAAATGCGATATGTGTATATATATATATATATATATATATATATATATATATATATATATATATATATATATATATATATATATATATATATATATATATATATATAAGTTCTCAGTTTACGAGATGATCGTTTCTTTAAAGTTTTACTTAAGTAAAAGACGCTTTAGCAGAACAGGAGTTTCCCTTTAAAATACCAACAAATTAAGAGCGTGCAGATCCTACAAGAAAATCAACAAACAACTATTAAAATACGACGTTTTCTGGGCTTTTTAATTATACTACACATATAACTAAGTAACAGTAACAATAATAATAATGAAAAAGTACAGAAGAAAACATCTTACCTTGCATCAAACGTTTCTTTCATTATCCTTCTCTCTAAATTCCAATCCAAGGCTCAAAAGTTTCCTAAACTCTGACGCATTTTTTCCCCCAATATTACGAACACAGTGGCACATACTTAACTCTTTCAGTCCCAAGCAAAAAGGTGGGTTTGGCCCAAACAAAAATGGCCATACCAGTATGTTTTTATTATTTTTGTTTGGAAATAATTTTTTAAAATGTTCATATTCATAAATAACAAAAGTCCATAATGGATGGCTATACTTTAAGAAAATAGCGTTTTTGAGTTGTCAAAATTAGAAAACAGACCTAGAAAGGATCAAGAGATACGAAAGCCAGTATACTGTTGATTGGGCCAAATGGGTCTAGCGGGAAGTACAGTATACTGGCTCTTGGGGCTTAAAGAGTTAAGTTCTACATGTATCACCAACAAAACCACTTTTCGTAGCAAACGTTTACTTATATTTACTTGCTTACTGTTAATGTTAATATTAATAAAAGTTTCCGGTTGTCAGTTAATCTAAGCACCCAAGCCCTAAAGTCTTCCAAGCGATTAAGTATTGACAAAACATGTTTCTTTTACTTCTATTATAATTTTTTTTTTTCATTACGTTTTTCATAAGTGGAAACATTTATTGAGAATTATTAACAACATTTATACGCAGTCAATAAACAACACACAGAGCGAACGCTTTAATCAGCGTCGATTCGTTACAACACGCTGTCCCTGGACAAAGGAATGACTTGATAAAACACAAAAGTCCCGACCACGTACAATCGGGGTATTACCCCTATTCACAGTTTTTAACACATCTCCTACATGGAGTATGGGTGGATGGTTGCATCTATTTCGTGATTTTGAATCTTTTCTGTTCCCCTAAAACCCTCTTGAGCACGTAATGCATAAACCGGAAAGTCAATAAACTTCGCATAAGCAGAACTCACAAAAACAACAAAACTTTGTTTGTGTGTATGTGTGCGCGCATGGTTAAGCTATTATGTTGTGTTATTGTTTCCGATATTTTTAAATTGTTCGATAAGGAAACGCATGTACTGGAGATGAGAGGACGATAGAAAACGACAAGTGAGAAAAAGTTTACGTCAAAAGTGTGCAACGTCAGAAGTAAGTAGAATGACTTCTGATAACGTTATTATAGATCGAACAGTATTAGTTACATTACTTCAATGTGTTATGTTTGTTGTGAGGTGGTTGAACAATATGACTCAGGGCAATTAAATTGCGAGTGAGTTGCTTGACTGTAGACAGAAATAGTTTCACAAATGTGAATGGAGGGTGTTATATGACAGTCAGGAGAGAAGATATTTATTAAATCTCTTAAATCCTGCCACACTCACGTTCTTTTGAATATCATACATTCACTATCCGATATATATATATATATATATATATATATATATATATATATATATATATATATATATATATATATATATATATATATATATATATATATATATATATATATATACAGTTGACATTCAAAAATCCGGCCATCGATAATCCGGTTCCTTCAGATTTCCGGCATTGATTTCGGAGCGCATTTTTTAATTTACCGCGTTGGCGCGCCACTGTTTTCTTGAGCCGTTTATGTTTTGATGCAGCTGTTGGGTCTTGCTTGCACGTGTTAACAGGCATTCCTGCTCATTCCTTCTCATTTTATCATTTATTTGCTGCTGTAAAACCCCATTATGGATTCAGCAAATAAAAGAAGTGGCGTAAAACGTAAACATCGTGCGTTGCTTTTCATTTAGTTTTTAATTTTCTGTCTTTAAAGGACTGTACAGGTCCGCAGGTCCGGAGGTTGCCGGATTTTTGAATGTCAACTGTATATATATATATATATATATATATATATATATATATATATATATATATATATATATATATATATATATATGTGTGTGTGTGTGTGTGTGTGTGTGTGTGTGTGTGTGTGTGTGTGTGTGTGTGTGTGTGTGTGTGTGTGTGTGTGTGTGTAATCAATTCTCGCCATTCACGTGTTCTGTATTCGCGGATTCGCTTATTTGCGCGAGGAATTCGCGGCCAGTTGAAAATCCCAACTCACATTAGTATGACGTAGAAAACTGCTTAAAAATAATTAAAGCTCGTTCTGCAATAACAGAATACTCGTCTTTAACAGAAATCCAGAATGCGTATAGGGGCATCTCAGAGTGTTTCATTTTAAGACTGCGATCAGTTGAAATAGAAGATAACTGTTCTTCTTCTATTATTTTAAAATCCAAGTCAGATGAAAGAGGCACAAATGGATTTCTTACCCAGTCAAATCTCTCTGTAGTCAGCGATGGAAAGTAATATTGGATATTTTGCTCCAATGTTTCCAAATGCTCCATTATGAGGGTAGCAAAGTCTTTTAAACAGTTTTTTGGGTACCAGTGGAAACATACCAAGATTACCCTCCCTAGCTCTATTTAGCCAGATTAATATACTTTTTTAAAAATGACAGTAGCTTATCAGTAGATGTAAGGATGTTTTCATTCCGTCCTTGCATACGGGTATTCACACTGTTTAGGGGCCGAATATTTCTGCCAGGTATGCTAGCTTGGCACACCAAAGTTCACTGCCGAGGTCTTCATAAAATGTTATGTTTCCTTCTGACTGAAAAAAAAAAAAAAAAATTCATTTCGTTCCTTAGTTCATAAACCCGAGCTAACACTCTTCCCCTTGACAACCATCTCACTTCTGTGTGTAAAATTAAATATTCATACTGCGAAACCATAGCTTTACAAAGCTGTTTAAAGAGACGGGTCTTTATAGGCCTTGACTTCACAAAATTGACCATTAGGACAGCCTGATCTAATACAGACTTTAATTCTTTCCCCAGTGTCTTTCCAACAAGGGCTTCCCTATGCAGAAAGCAATGAGTAGAAATCATGTTAGGAATTTGCTCTTACAAGTGCGACAAAACCTTTGATAGACCATCATCGATGGAGCGCCATCTGTGCAAACACCCACACATGACTTCCAGGAGAGATCACATTTTTAAAAGTAGGCAGTTAAGGTATCAAATATATCATAACCTCTCGTGCGATCTACAAGTTATCTGCAGCATAAAAATTGGTTTATGATTTCATTTCCATGGACAAAGCGAACAAATGCTAACAGTTGTGCTTTGCCCCTTATGTCTGTAGATTCGTCCACTTGTAGCGCAAGGTCTGATTCTTTAAGCTCTGTTGAAACATGTTCATCAATGTTAGAAGACATCTCGTTTATTCTTCTTCTAATCGTATCATTAGACAACGTAATTTTGGTAATTTCATTTTCTGCTTCACTACCTAACATTGTCCTAACAATCGAACGGCATGCAGGCAAAATAAGTGACTCACTTGTACAAGGTAGTATATGATTTCATTTGCTGTGCTATTATTTCGGCTACATGACAAGAAGCTGTTTGAGCTTTATCAGATACTTTAACTCCAAATACCGTACTTGTTCTGTTTGTTGTTCAACTAACCTTTTGAAAAAATTCAAATCTTTGTTCATAAGATGTGCATGTTTAGTGGCCAAATGTCTTTTCAATTTACTAGGAACCATGGCTTCGTTCGAAAGTTTGTCACCGCATACAACACATAATGCCTGAGGACAATTTTTCTCTCCAGACCAAGAAAATCCCAAACTTAAATAGCTGTCCATGTACTGTCTACGAACTTTACATTTATAAATCTTACTTGGTGTTGGCGTGACCTCGTCCAAACTGATGTTTTCATTTCTGCAAATACTAGTCATGCCTGTCATTGTTACGATTTTCTTGGACACGTTTTCTTGCAATAAATTTATCCATGTTACTTATACTACTGGACAAAAGTTAAGGGCCGCCGTTCAGTTTAAACAAGGTTTATATAATTCTTCCTGAGCAGGGTCGATTTTCCAAATGTCCGGTAGCTTGAAATCTCTCAAGAAGTCTCTGAATGGTAGAGTGGGACACTGCTAAACGTCTTGCAACATGACGAACAGATTGACCATCCTGAATTCATGCCATGGCTCGACCACGGTCTACAGTGCTGAGACTTCTCCTTGGTGGCATGGCTAATGCAGTGATCATTTCGACCACTTGTCATACTGATGTATTGCATACCAACGGTGAACACTCTTTACCGGTGATCATTTTCCACGTGCATTCAAATTCAACTCACTTTTTCACCTTTTGAACTAGTGGGGCGTGTTGCAAAAACCACGAGTTTTTGCAGCAACAATGGCAATTGTCACGTGCGGGTTAAAGTGACCCAGTTTTAGGACATTTAAAAAATTTAACCTAGTGCACACAGAAATGTATACACATTTCTCTGAGCTCAGTTTTAATGACATTTTCACTTGTCTTTACAGTTTGCCAATCAATTATATAAACCTTGTCTAAACTGAATGGCGGCCCTTAACTGTTGTCCAGTAGTATAGTTTATCTACTTTTAATAAAGTTGTAAAACGGCAAATCGAATGTACTAAATATTTTACACAGTTTTACAAATCAAACACAAGCAAGAAACAACACGCTGATCACTGTGTTAATTACAAAATAAAACTTACAACACGAATTGGACCCGCATGCGCAAATTATCTTACCGCTCTTTCTGAAACGAAATTTAATTAGGTCAGAGTTGAAGTGCTATGCTCCGTCCATGGACTTTGAATGTTGTTTATGCGCCTCTTGTGTTTTATAATATGAAATGTTGAAGTATACTGTTTTTGTTCAAATCAGTTAATAGCTCCTATTATTATTGAATGAACTCAAGCTGTAAGATCAGTTTCATGTTATATGATCACTAAAAATATACTTCATGTAGTGAATGAACACAATTTTCGCGGCACACTTTGATAGGCGTGGCAGCACACTAGTGTGCCGCGGCACACCGGTTGAGAAACACTGCTCTAGCGGCTTTCATTGTGTTTACACAAGTCTTTGTCGAGCATCTTTTCATCCATATTTTTGCAGTTTTACGCTGTTATTGATTATATTGTAATTAATAATGGCATCCAAGCATAGTGCAAGTGTGTTCGCGAGTGTGCCTAAGCGCAAGAATGCTGTGATGAGCTTCAGTGATAACGTATGTGTGTTAGATAAACTTCATTCTGGGATAAACTTCGTTCTGGGACGTCTGTTTTCAATGTTAATACATTTTTTTTATTTCTTAATTTTAAATGTTTTCTTTACATGTTTTCAATGTTAATGGAATTTTCTTTATTTTTTTTTAATATTTAACGTTCTGTGGAAATGTTTTCAGTGTTTGTTCTCTAGGGATTTTGTAATAATGTGTGTGTGTGTGGTTGCGTGTGGATGTCTGAATGAGTGGTGACAGTGTGAGTGAGAGGGTGAGTGAGTGAGTATTGGTACACCAAAAGATTGTACATGCTGTACTATTACAAAGAAAAGAGTGTGTAAAATACATTTATAACATGAAAAGTATAATAAATAAGCTGTTTATTTTTTTTTACAAGAAGGGTGCACGAAATGATGAGTTTATGGTGATCGGTAGCAAAAGTGTATGGTGAACCAAGTCCCGTTGATACCTAACACCATTTTAACCATAGGATCAATGGTTCAATATTCACGGATTTCAGTATTCAATGGGTTTTCAAGGAACTTGCGGATTGCGACGAGTGATATATGAATGTATATATATACATTTGTATATGTGTTAGTGTTTGTATGTAGGTAGGTAGGTAGATAGGTAGGTATGTAGATAGATAGGTAGATAGAAGATAAGAAGATAGGTATGTAGGTAGGTAGGTATATAGACAGACATACAGACAGACAGTCAGACAGACAGACAGACAGATAGAGAGAGAGAGATAGATAGATAGATAGATAGATAGATAGATAGATAGATAGATAGATAGATAGATAGATAGATAGATAGATAGATAGATAGATAGATAGATAGATAGATAGATAGATTAGATACATATCCATAAATATCACACAATGTAACAAAGTAGTCACAAATATGGCATTGATGACAGGAACTAGACAAATGCCAGTGGAACAAGAGTTAAGAAGAAGACGCTGGCGATGGATAGGACACACATTGAGGAGACATGTTGATAGCAATACAAAGCAGTCCTTGTTCTGGAATCCACAGGGAATGAGAGGCAGAGGTAGACTAAACAACACATGGAGAAGAGAACTGGATACAGAGGTGAAAATGATGAGGAATACATGGACAGGAAGACTTGGCATGTGTTTGTTGAAGGTCTACGCTCCTCGGGGAGTTAAAGGGTATTGATTGAACAAAGTAGTGGTAAGCAAAGGAAAACTAGAAAAGATTGCTAGAAAAAATGAATAACAGTACTCGTCTCAAGGACGGCATATCAAGTTAACGCCAATACTCTAGCGGTGGCAGCACTCTATAGTTGAGTCACATTCTATAAATTCTATCTCCCTGTAACTTATCCAGGTGTTAGAGCAAAGTAGGAAATCCAGAGAATAGAAAATATTTTCCTTCCACGCAGTCTGTTTAAGGGCTGAGTGACCGACAGGTAGGTATGCTAATAAACCACAGTAAAATGGGTGTTGGGATTCGTTGGTTCACCGTCCCTAACTCTTCGCTGGTAAAATGTGCCTCTGGTATCGTCGAAGACGTGAAGTTGCCGTGTGGATGTGCTGATTTTTAGGAAAGCAAAGACAATGGTTACAGGTGGGTGGCTGGCGCTAGCCACTAGTGATAATTGCTCACACAAGTATGGGCACTGCTAGGGAGGATGGATTGGTAATAGTTGGCTGTCTTAAAGAAGAAACAACGATGGTATCCTCTCGCTGCCTAGCGGTGATAACAATAATAACGCTGCGTATTTTTGCGTGCGGGGAACTAAATTTGCGTCTGTTGAAACAACGCACAATTTTTCCTATCCTTAAAAATGGCGGATGTTTGATTTTTGGACGATATGTAATTAATTTTCCCAATGATATTTCCCTGAAACAATAGAAAGCATTCCTGGAATTGAGAGAAAGAAGAGAAAGACTACAACAGAGAGAAAACCATAAGAAAAAAATACATAGAAAATCTTTGCTCAAAAGGGTAAACCAGAGCAAACCTTCAGTAAACAAAGACACTTCATAAATTTGGCTATGCAGTTACGCGCTTTCCTCTCACAACATAGTTATTATGCTCCAGGATCAAACATGGCAGCGTCACGCATCATCAAGACAAGAGACAGAAAATGTTGGAGATTCATTGCAGCCAACTTTCTTTGCAGAAATGGCAACTGATGAAGACAATGATGCAGAGTTACCGAGTACTGAGACTGTTTGCAGTTATAAATCGATAGTAACAGAAAGTAAGAATTACAGAGTATTGACACTGTTAGCAGTTAGAAATCGATAGTGACAGATTGTAAGAATTACAGAGTATTGACACTGTTAACAGTTAGAAATCGATAGTGACAGAAAGTAAGAATTACAGAGTATTGACACTGTTAGCAGTTAGAAATCGATAGTAACAGATTGTAAGAATTACAGAGTATTGACACTGTTAACAGTTAGAAATCGATAGTAACAGATTGTAAGAATTACAGAGTATTGACACTGTTAACAGTTAGAAATCGATAGTAACAGATTGTAAGAATTACAGAGTATTGACACTGTTAACAGTTAGAAATCGATAGTAACAGATTGTAAGAATTACAGAGTATTGACACTGTTAGCAGTTAGAAATCGATAGTAACAGATTGTAAGAATTACAGAGTATTGACACTGTTAGCAGTTAGAAATCGATAGTAACAGATTGTAAGAATTACAGAGTATTGATACTGTTAACAGTTAGAAATCGATAGTAACAGATTGTAAGAATTACAGAGTATTGACACTGTTAACAGTTAGAAATCGATAGTAACAGATTGTAAGAATTACAGAGTATTGACACTGTTAGCAGTTAGAAATCGATAGTAACAGATTGTAAGAATTACAGAGTATTGACACTGTTAACAGTTAGAAATCGATAGTAACAGATTGTAAGAATTACAGAGTATTGACACTGTTAACAGTTAGAAATCGATAGTAACAGATTGTAAGAATTACAGAGTATTGACACTGTTAGCAGTTAGAAATCGATAGTAACAGATTGTAAGAATTACAGAGTATTGACACTGTTAGCAGTTAGAAATCGATAGTAACAGATTGTAAGAATTACAGAGTATTGACACTGTTAGCAGTTAGAAATCGATAGTAACAGATTGTAAGAATTACAGAGTATTGACACTGTTAGCAGTTAGAAATCGATAGTAACAGATTGTAAGAATTACAGAGTATTGACACTGTTAACAGTTAGAAATCGATAGTAACAGATTGTAAGAATTACAGAGTATTGACACTGTTAGCAGTTAGAAATCGATAGTAACAGATTGTAAGAATTACAGAGTATTGACACTGTTAGCAGTTAGAAATCGATAGTAACAGATTGTAAGAATTACAGAGTATTGACACTGTTAGCAGTTAGAAATCGATAGTAACAGATTGTAAGAATTACAGAGTATTGACACTGTTAGCAGTTAGAAATCGATAGTAACAGATTGTAAGAATTACAGAGTATTGACACTGTTAGCAGTTAGAAATCGATAGTAACAGATTGTAAGAATTACAGAGTATTGACACTGTTAGCCGTTAGAAATCGATAGTAACAGATTGTAAGAATTACAGAGTATTGACACTGTTAGCAGTTAGAAATCGATAGTAACAGATTGTAAGAATTATAGAGTATTGACACTGTTAACAGTTAGAAATCGATAGTAACAGATTGTAAGAATTACAGAGTATTGACACTGTTAGCAGTTAGAAATCGATAGTAACAGATTGTAAGAATTACAGAGTATTGACACTGTTAACAGTGAGAAATCGATAGTAACAGATTGTAAGAATTACAGAGTATTGACACTGTTAGCAGTTAGAAATCGATAGTAACAGATTGTAAGAATTACAGAGTATTGACACTGTTAGCAGTTATAAATCGATAGTAACAGATTGTAAGAATTACAGAGTATTGACACTGTTAACAGTTAGAAATCGATAGTAACAGATTGTAAGAATTACAGAGTATTGACACTGTTAGCAGTTAGAAATCGATAGTAACAGATTGTAAGAATTACAGAGTATTGACACTGTTAGCAGTTAGAAATCGATAGTAACAGATTGTAAGAATTACAGAGTATTGACACTGATAGCAATTAGAAATCGATAGTGACAGAAAGTAAGAATTACAGAGTATTGAGACTGTTAACAGTTAGAAACCGATAGTAACAGAAAGTAAAAATGACAGAGTATTGAGACTGTTAAGTTAGAAGTAGAATGTAACAGAAAGACAGGATTACAGAGTACTGAGTTAAAGTAAAATGTGAAAAAATGTAAGGGTTACAAAGAAATTGAACGCAGACAAGATGGGGAGACAGATATAGACGAAAGTCTGAAAAAACAATTGCAGCAGAAAATTAGAAAACGCAATAAAGCAATTTGGATTCATACATCTTGAAATTAAGACACAGTAGAAAATAAACTGCTTAAGGCAATCTTGTGCAGTTCGTTCTAGTCCAGAATAAGACGAACATAGAATCTCTACTCACCGCACGTGTGTCCGTTATAAAACAGGTAGAAGGGCACGCTTCCATCCATCTTTGCTCAGTTGTATTATTTTCTCACACGGTCTCTGTAAAAGGTAGTCCCATAGCAGAAACGGCCGTTTGAAGTGAAATGTTATAGAGTTCACCATAGTAGGTCCAGCTTTACGAGTTGGGGGTAACCCCAGTTGCCTTCATCGCTGTCTTTGCTTTCCCTAACTCAAGAGCAGAGCCATGTGCCCATTCGCAGCTGGGTGGACTGCGGCGTGACGCTGCCATGTTTGATCCTGGAGCATGATAACTATGTTGTGAGAGGAAAGCGCGTTAACTGCTTTGCCAAATAGAACACTTCGGTTTATGTAGGGTCTTTGTTTACTGAAGGTTTGCTCTGGTTTACCCTTTTGAGCAATGTTTTCCTATGTATTTTTTTCTTATGGTTTTCTCTCTGTTGTAGTTTTTCTTTTCTTTCTCTCAATTCCAGGAATGTTTTCTATCGTTTCAGGGAAATTGTAGTGAATTTCTAAATACAATATCTAAATTAATATATAACAATATCGGGCATAAAGGAAAAGATAAGAAAGTATAAAATAATTTTTTGCTAGAACTGTTGGTATCGCCTACGCCTTCAGATTATTATTTGCTAACGAATAGCCGAACAAAACGGTACCCAAATTTTTCAAATTCGTCCTCGTCCTTGACATAATCACTTTTCCTAGTTCTAAGAAAATATGTGCCTAAAAATGCATTGTGGAACGAGGAGGGGAAAGGGTAGATGAAATGCTAATTCGTTTCGCGTTGATTTTAAACTAAAAGCCAATACTAGCACAGGGGCAAGCCTTGCCTTAGGGGTTTCCCCAAAATACGAGGAAAAAGTTAGAACATGTAGACAACTCGTGTCACAAAAACAACCTTAGCTCTTATTTCAAAGGACGTAATTATCACGTAAATAGAGAAGACAGCACATGGAAAAGAATTGAACGTGTAGTAGACTAAAAATAAAAAACACTAACTTAGAAAAACAAAACTGTGTACTTCTGAACCAAGCCAACTAGTCCCATATAAATTGTATATTCGTGTACCTTAGGACTTGTTGACAAAGAATATGGTAATAGTTACGCAAATAGTCCATTAATTAACTAATTATAGCCATAATACTATAGTGGATCCGACCAGACTGTCAAGTAAAGATCATGCCTGCTTGTAATTTTTTATGGCATGTTTTGAAAAAACGACTTTGGGTAAATGAGGTTAAAAGGTACGGGATATTTGATTGGGTGGATTTTAAAGGAAGGCGAAGTATGATTGGTTGACCTAAAACTAAAAATATATTTGCCTTGGAAACATATTGGGGGTTGCTATTTGAAACGATAGATTCAAAAATAAATGTAAACATGGTCCCATTGGACAAAGCAGTAGATACTGGTACGAAACGGGGACTGTTCACTGCCATTTCAAGTAAAATTTGTGTAAAGCAAGATCGATGAGAGCAGGCGGAGAAATTTTCTAACATAGGAAAAGCCTGGACATAGGGCAGATCGAAAATGTGCCATATTCTATTGCCTAGTCATCGTTTAATTGTGTTATTTCCTTGCATCTGTGAGGGTTTTGGTTGCTGTCAATAACTGGTGCCAGACTACAGTGGGCCGATATATTCATGCCACAGTCTTGCCTTTTTCGGAGACAACTGTAAACCACCATCATTCTTGAAGAAGTGGGAGCGGAAGGTTGTCGTTCAGCGAAGTGCAGGAAGATTCCTACATCATATTACAAAGATAGGTGCATGTTTCGGCACCTGATCGCTCAACTAACATTATATTACAAAAAAGAAACTGGGAATAGTGATATAAACATTCCATCAGTCTCCACAAAAACTTACAAACAACATGCAGAGATGATGATAATAAACAATCAACCAGTGTATACTAGAAGTCACCTCAGTTAGATAATACAACTACACCCTTATATAATAATATGTGTATTATGGTCAGAAGACCCATTGTGTAAATTGATTGATGTAATTAATTTCTATGATTTCACTATTGATTGTCAGTCCTGATTCCAAATAAATCAGATTCAGGACAATAAATTGAAAATATTAACTTTACCAGACTTTCAACCACTGACTTACTAAAGATAGTCTTTTAAAGTGTAGTTTGTATGTGATTGTCGTGGTACTGTTGTGTTGTATTAGATAATAAAATAAATTGTGTGTTTGTTTATTTGTTTAGTTGGTTAATGCAACCTTACACTAACATTTCATAACCCTAGACACCAAACGTAGTCATCTTTCAGTCTATCTAGAATAAGTCTGAATGAGATCATAGTGGTGGTAGTAGAAAGGTGCCCTGGAAATTTACTCTAATATTTATTATATTCAGGGACCTTCACAGCTGACCTCATTCAGTACACTAAGATTTCTTAACAACAAACTGTATTAACATAAACCCACCACAGAAATATCATTGGGAAAATTAATGAAATATCGTTAAAAAAATCAAACATCCGCCATTTTTATTGTGCGTTGTTTCAACAGATGCAAATTTAGTTCCCCGCCCGAAAATTACGCCGCGAAAAAGAATTGCAACTTTGGTGGGAAATAATGGGACATAATAATGTTTAGGAGGAATAAGAAAACTTGTAATATATCAACGTCTCGTGGCGATACACGAAGTGTAATATCCCAATGCTGTTCAAACAGCTAGATAGTTGTTTCCAAACGGTGCGGCAAGCCAACTAGTGCGGCACGAGAGGATGGCAGGTGTGGCAGGATAATTCAAAGACAATCAAGGATTTAGAGACATTTTCAAAAATTTTTTTTGCCATAAATAAATATGAAGGTCATTTTCTTATTTATTTTGTTACATGTCATTGTCATGAGTTTGAGTCATAATTTCCTGTCGATCAACCGGTCTAAATACGCACTTTCATATTTCTGAATTTTTGTCTCCGCCCTCTTCATTTTTGCCTAGAGTTTAACGTAATATTCCAGACTCCGGCAGTGTCACTTTTAAATTAGACAGCCCGTAGCCCACTTCCCGCATATACCTCTACCAGTTAGTTAACTACAAGTAAATTTCCAAAAGGATGTATATACATTATATATAAATATATGGCTATATATATATATATATAGAGGAATGTTCCGCGGCCTTGGGGCGCTAAGTATTATCAATGAAGTTTTACTATTTTTAATATTACAATCTACTTCTAGTAACTTTGGCCTATTCTGGTATCCTTATTACTACTCCTATTATTGCTGTCCGTGATCTCCCGATGAAGGTAAGAAATGCAGTGGGGAAATCTTCAAAATGCTCCGTTTTAAAGTTAAAATTTCGCTCGAAAAAATGTAACTTCGTGAGGTTTTCTTGGGTGAAACCCAATCAAAATTGAGGTTAGATCATATTCCCATTTTAAATCAACAAGTAACGCAAATTATTTTAGCGAACTCTCCCCCTATCCTTCACCATGAAAGTTATGGCACGGCCAACTAATGTAATACCACACTTAAGTGTTACTTTTACCCGAAACATTGCCCTAATGATTAAATCTGATACAGCTTTTTCAAAGTGCACTTTCTTTTCCAATCCTTGTATATCATGACAAGACATCTTGTTTAAGAGACCTGCCGGAAATCATTACGTTCTATGTCTGGCCCAAATTGTCCCAGATTGGTATAATCCAGACAACCTTAAGGTTGGGCCGTATATTTGCATGTTGCTCCCCACCTTATCTGTCTTACCACTATCAGACTCCTTAACCAGACGCGGGGAAGTAATTATACAACCTAATGTGGTGATAGACGACCTATTACGTCTATTACTGGCGTCTTGCACAAACAAGTCAAGGTGGCATTATTCCTCCTCATCGCTAAACGCCAACGGTCCACAAAGAAAAGATAAACAGGTCAGGAATGTGACAAGCTGGTAAAATACGTGGTGTCAGCACGAGAAAAAGATAATCATCGGTAGATGGAGGTGTAAAAGTAAGATAATGAGGAATGAAGAATGGTCGAATTAGTACTGACCGAGAAGCGTGTAGGAAGAAAATTGGACCAAAGAATATAACGCTAATTTCGACACATAGTCATTAAAACCAACCTAAACCTTATTCACCCTTCTTGTGTCAATCAGCTGTTATTTCTTCTCCCATACATTTCGCTATTTTTGTTGTTGTTGCAGTATTTGTTATTGACGGCACAATTTCTTTGAGATATTTGATTTATCGACTCCTTTAACATTTCGTATTGTTCATATATACTTGTACTATGTAATATTTCTATTAAAGTGTATCTATTATGTTTCGTAATAATAATAATAATAACAATAATAATAATAGCCCACCCAGTCTAACTGACTATGGGAATGCGCCCTTGAGGTGACAGCCCTAAGCTGCGTTTTGCCTTTCGACGTTTTCTCTTCTCCTTTGCTTGCCATGAGAGCTTCTTTTCACCCAATCTGAGGTGGCGCAGTACAGAGCATCGTCACTTGGTACGATCGGCAGCTTCATTCTCCTAGGATGCTGAATTTATGTCCGGTGCCCTCGTGTCTCTCTTGCACACATCTTTGAACCTCAGCTGCAGTTGCTCAACTGTATTTTACCTTCTGCCAGTGGTCCGTAGAAGATTTATTTCGGGATGCGACCATCTTCCATGCGGCGGACATGGCCAAGCCAGCGTAGTCCGCGCTATCTAAGCAGTGTATACATGCTTTGAAGGCCAGCACGTGACAAAACCTCGACATTTGCCGGTTTGTCCGTCACAAAATACCGAAGATGTGGCGTAGACACCGTAGATGGTATGTATTGAGCCTTCTTTCTTGCTTGGCATAAGCTGGCCATGTCTTGCGGCCATATAGAAGTGTGCAGGCTTTTGTTTGTATTAAATCGCTTAAACATTTCTGTTACAATGTTTGAAAACCTCTTTATGATCTTTAGTTTTCCTATTATACGTACGTGGTTGCTGATTGCAGTCTTCGCCTGGTCCTGATTTCACAGACATCAAAGAGACTAAACTCTAAAACTCTGAGTTGAAATGTTTTCAACAAACTTCTTAACAAGCAATGCCTGCATTTCCCAAGACGTCCGTCACCTTGTTATTCTGTTTAACAAACTTCTCACGTGACCTATTTCTGGTGACTTTATATTCATGGCTGTATCTTTCATAACATTTAACTTGTGTCTTTTTCCTTACCCCTACAGCGGCCGATTGGGAGAGTAATTAAAGCGCTTGCTTGTTGCAGCAAAGTTACATTATTTCGGGCTCGAATCCTGGTAGCATTACGATCCAGTTTACCAAGTTATAGATAGGAACCTGACTTCTCTTGAGATAAGGAAAACAAATGAAGATATGAAGTGAACTTGTCACCCATCTCATTAAGCTGAACCTAGTTTAATGAAGTCTCTAACAAATCATTCCCCTACGGCAGTATATGTTATAGGACTACCTTTCACTTTACCTCTTTTTCCCAATTCAACATCCTGTATGTCATATTGCTTTCTTCGTCGTATGCTCTACATTACCCGCCTTTCTTAATTCTGAAAGCTCCAGCCTTACTTATGAAGAGATTCAAACATAATAATAATAATAATAATAAATTCTTTAAGCGCCAAACACGGCGCATAAGGCAGAAACCAGTGCTCTCCAGGTTGTTCGTTGTGATGCCACTCCTCTTAGCTCTTGCACATTATTTAGGCCCAACGTTCTTCCTTCTCTTATTATTGTTCTTCTGAGTGTTTCTTTTGGTCTTCCTTTTTTCCGCTTACCCTCAGGAACCCAAGTGAGCGCCTGTAGTGGTATTCTGTTGTTTTGCATTCGTAGGACATGACCGATATATGACCATCGTCTTTTCCTTATATAGTCGGAGACATATTTCTGCCTAGAGTCTTCTCTTATTTGTCGATTAGTCTTGAATTCTTTCCAACTGATGTTCATGAGTTTTCTAAGACATTTGTTCTCGAATGTATTCAGCTTGTTCTCCAATGATTTTGTTATTTTCCAACTCTCACAGCCGTATGTTAACACTGAGATAACATTTGAATTAACAGACGAAGCTTGGTATGTATATTCAATGATCGTAATTTCCAAATGTTAGATAATCTATTGAAGGCGCTAGCTGCCAAAGCAATTCTAGTATGGATTTCTCTTGTTGTGTCACCATCCTGAGTCATTTTACTGCCTAAATAATTGAAACTTTCAACTTTCTGTAGTTTTTCCCCGTTCAAGATGATATCAAAGGTCTCGTTAGAAAAGTTCATAGCTTTAGTTTTAGAGGCATTTATTTGGAGACCAATTTTAACCGAGAGATGACACAAATTATTTATTGCTTCTTGGGATTGTCTTGGTGTTGAACTTAAGAATGCTACATCATCTGCGAAATCCAGGTCCCCCAGGAATTTTCCATTTGTCCATTTTATACCCAATTGTTCATTGTGGGTATAGTTTCTCATAACCCAATCAATAGCTATTCCAAAAAGTAGTGGTGACATAATACAGCCTTGTTTCTCCCCTGTTTCTACTGTAAACCATTCTGTATTCCCTTTATTTGTTCTAACACAACATCTTGCATTGTCATATAGCGCTTTGATTATATTCACATATTTTGTTGGAAAACCATAGATTGTAAGTATCTTCCACAATGATGGGCGGTGTAGACTATCAAAGGCTTTTTGAAAATCGACGAAGGTGATAATAAGTTGCGATTTGCCTTTCCACTGAATTCTTCTATTAGATTGTTCTTTAGTGGAATATTTGATCAATACATGATCGTTTCGGCCTGAAACCCGCTTGTTCTTCTCTGATCTTTTCGTCAGCATGCAATTTAAGTCTTTCTAACATCATGCAACATAATAATTTTCCAGGTACTGATAATAGAGATATACCACGCCAGTTATTACAGTCTGATAGATCACCTTTCTTCGGTAACTTTACAATAATACTGTCTTTCCATTGTTGTGGTGGTTGTTCTTCTCTCCATACTTCATTTATAATATCTAAAATTCTCAAGAGGTTGTTGTCATTAACTGCTTTAATAATTTCCCCTGAAATTTCGTCAACTCCAGCAGCTTTAAAATTTTTTAATCTTTTAACGGCTTGTTTGATCTCGTCCAGCGTGAATTCATCGCAAGTTATTGGCAAAGTGGTTGTGGATGTTTCATTATTAAAATCAGGTGTTACTGTTGGTGGTGGTCTGTTTAGCACCTCCAGGAAGTGCTCAGCCCATCTCTTCATTTGTTCTTTTTCTGTTGGTATTGAATTCCCTAAATTTACCTTTAACAGGTGTTTCCATAGCAGTAGGCTGGTGACATAGTTGTGTTTTAATTTGATAAAGTGACCTGCTATTACCAGTTCTGGCAGCTTCTGGCCAGTTCATTGATGAAATGTCTTTTATCTCTTCGAGTTTTTGTCTTCACTTCTTTATTTAACAAGTTATAAGTTAGTTTGCAAGATTCAACTGCATTATGTTGTACTTGCCGCTAGTAGTTTAAAGTTTTGCTGTTTTCCTTTCTTGTATTTTATCCCAAGTATCTTCTTCTCTCATCCATTTTTTTCTTTTTATGTACTAGGTATCCGGTGGTCGCTACAGCTGCTTCTGTCATTGCTGTTCTCAGTTGTTCCCATTTAGTATCCACAAAGAAAGCAAACTCGATTGTCTTGGTGGTGATATCGTTGTCAATTTTGCCTAAAGCATCGAAATAGTTGTTCATTTTGACATTATATTCCTCCTTTATATCATTTGATTGCAGTCTGTGTACATCAATTCTATTTTTATTCTGTTGGTATAACTTCTTCAGTTTAATTCTCAGTTTAGCTATGCAGAGGTTATGATCGCTTCCGATCTCTGCACCTCTGTATGCTCTGAACGTCTTGGACTGATGAGCGAAATTTAGCGCTTATGCAGAGTGATCTAATCTGGTTCTTAGTTCTGCCATCAGGTGAATTCCATGTTATCTTGTGGATATTCTTATGTGGAAAGATGTGTCTGCCACAACGAGGTTTGATATTTCACAAAGTTCTAGAAGTCTTTCGCCATTTTGATTCATACAGCCTATGCCATGAGTACCGAGATATCTTTGTACTCCATCGTTGTTGTCACCTACTTTGGCGTTTAAAATCACCCATGACTGCTATTATGTCATGCTTGGGTATTGTGTTGATGGTACTTAGAAGTGCTTCATAGAAGTCATCTTTTGTGTTGTATCAAGAGCGTCGTTAGTTGGTGCATCCAAAAACATTGTACAATTGAGAGCTTGAAAAATCGTGTCTGAAATCTAGCTAATATTAGCCTCTCATTGATAGGTACCCAGCTGATAAGCGATGCTGCTGCTTTCTGTGTCATTAGGATGGCTATTCCCTCTGTGTGACGATTATCATTACTACCAGAGTATATAATTTGCTTTTTTTCTTCTGAAATATATTTTATGCCCTTCCCCGTCCATTACACTCGCTGACACCCAATAAGTCCAACTTATAATTATCCAATTTCTTTTAATTACTTCTTCCAATTTTCCGTCTTGATACATAGTTCTTACATTCCAGTATCCAATTTTAGAAATCTCCTTAGCCCCCAAGATATTAGAGTGAGTCATGTTTACTGTCGAGCCTGGTTCTGTTTCGGTAACAATAGCTTGTTTTACGATAGTGAATTGTTAACTCACTGATCAACCCTCCGATCCAACCGACCGATTCAAGGGTTTCGAGGTCAGTTATAGGAAAATATCTACACCACTAGATACTCTGGTGTATCTCTTATTCTATAATTTAACATAACATGGTGATATCCATCGAAATATACACATTCCTGATGTTTTTCTTTCGGCGTCTAAGGTGAGAAACGAATTTCACCTCCATCTTGGAAGGGTAGATTCAAACATGGCAGGTAGGAAATTAAATGGTTTAACCATTTCATGAGAAAGGAGCCTGATAAATTACCATTAGACAATTACAACAGTAGAAGATTTAATTTCTGAGCACGGGGAAGAACAAGAGGCAGATGCACAGAGAACATCACAGACATCCAACAACAACACAGGCTCACAGCACCTAGCTCGACACACTTGGCTCGAGTACTCACATTTCAGCTCCCATGGCATCAGTGGAACGAAAAAGTGAGTAACTTGAAAGGCTGCCACGTAACTTATCAGCCACGCTTGCCGACAGGAGACGTCTACCATTTCAACACCCGTTCTTACTCTCCTCATTTAATTGATTGTATGCATCTTTCTCTTTATCTATCCCACTCTCTCATGCAGGCGATCTACGGTTTCTAACATTTCTGCTTGGAACCATTAATGACGCCATGCAACGAACTAAAAGAATGTCACCACATCTCGAAGCCAAAAATCGCAACGAACCAATTTTACGACAGCCATAATCTGTCCTGGCTCAGAAAATTTCGCGTTTACGACCTTCCCCGTGTCTTTAAAGCCTACACTTGGGACGTATCTCCTGGAGGAAATTGAATTTTATTGTTTTATTTAATTTCCGTCGTATCGTCCCACCTTCGCTTGTTGTCCCCAGAACAAACTCCTTTTATGGGGTGTTGCAGTTCATAAGTATTTGCCCAAAACGAGGTTCACCTCTTGTCGTGACGAAGATTCAAAGGAAATAATAAAACATTAAACAACTAGAAAAGTGAATGCGCTGTTGAGAATCTGGGAAAGCTTTCAAGCAAGTAAGTCCCCTGAAAGACAATAAGGGCGAATTAAAGCACGATCCTAGCCAGGCTTCACAACTGGTAGAGGGAGAAATAAAATACGGCACAAGTAAAAGTGGAAATCGGCGCACGAAACAAAGGACAGTTTTTTTTTCCAGCAAATTCAATGTAAAGGGAAGTTTTGTGGCTGTATAAAACTGCTTTAACAGCTGTGGAGATGATGGAAGTATGTCGGAATAGAAAGCACATTTTAAAACTAAGCGAATTTTTTTAAAAATCAACGGGTTAAAGATGACAGTATTTTTTAATACTAAATACACACTGTCGGCGTCTGTGGCCTAATGGATATGAACGCAGTTTCATAATCCAGATATACCACGTTCGAAACCTGCTGCAGGCGGTTTGGTAGCAGATCGCTTTGTGTGGATTTTTAACAATGGTATAAGCGCCGTACTGTTCAGAAAGCAATGGCAAACTACTGAATGAAAAAATTGCCTAGAAAAATCACAAACAGCCAATAAAAGCTGGAGTTGATTGCCACGTCCTGTAAAGGATAAGCAACTAACTTTAACTTTAAATACACACTAGGCAGACTGCAGACGAATTCATTTGTCCAATACTGTAATAATTTGGCGATGGCTTATTATGATAAGTCGATGAGAAATAACAAAGGATGCTGTCGCGGCTTGTCTCAATTGGCTCACGAATGGCCCGACAGTGGAGTAAAAGGATGAGTTTTACAAAGGTAGTTCCTTCGCTCACGATTACTCTTGGCATTGATGTAAATTGGAGGATGATACTCCTATTTCAGGGATGTCTAGGATGACGAATACAACACTTGCGTTTACTAAGTGTGTTGTAAACGTTGTATCCTTCGCCCACTTCTGTGAAATATATATTTGACTCGTATTTATTGAGCCCCCAGCGGAACGTAATGCAGCAAAATGTTAATTTGATATCTTTGTTTATATGGACTTTGAAAAAAAAGAGTCATATAGGTGCAACCATCGCTTTCAATCAACCGATATCCTGGTGTTTCCCATGGCTCATCTGTTCAGTCAGGTTTCTTTGTTTATTGTTCGTATGAATGATTATGCTGTTTGGAGAGATATTGCTGTGAGAGGTTGTTCTTGTGGTAAATAAGTATATTATCCTATTGAAATATTGAACAGGTAGTAGTGAAATTGAAAAACATAATTCTGTCCAATTTCTCGTAGGGTTGTTGCTGTAGTCTAGTGCTGTTGATGCAAGTTCTCAGTCGTCACATAATTTTGTGTTCATCTCTTCTTCCCTAAGGCAGTAATCAGTTACATTTGTTGCACGTACTGATTATCTGCAATTTCCGGGAGATCGACACATTTAATTATCTCTTATCAAACAGATATTTGGTATTTACAAAAATTTGACACGCCTTTTTGCGATAATCCATCACATTTGCTTTGCGCTTCTCATCTTTGCTAAGATTAGCGCAGGTAAAACCCACATGAGCCTGGTCAGTTTTCGTATAGTCGCCAGGTGATAAAATTACTCGCCCGTAGACGGAATTTGTGTGTGCAAGCGACGGATAAAGAGATTACTTGTCTGTGCGACACCTTTTGAACAGACATGAGTGACATATTCATTTCCTGTCCACCTCTATCAAAGACATTACTTTAGAGGAAAGTAAGATGTTACATCTGAAACACATTGACGAAAGAATGTACGGACTTGTCACTTCCGTATATGGAAGACGTGACCTTTTGCATCACGCACATAATTTTCCATGTCGGAATAATTTTGAATTACCCCACCTAAATATGCAGTTGAAACGATTGGCGGGGATTCGAATTAGAGGAACCACCAAATTCCTGATTGGACCCTGCCTAAATCGTAACAAACAACTGCGGGGGAGGCAAAGGGCCATATAATCTGATACTTTAGCCAGATCAAAACACTGTGAGAATCGCTTGCCAAGATGACAACCAGACTGCAAGAGTTTAGACTAGAAACAAGATTCATAAATCGGACCGGACCATTGTTTGAGAAATTTTTGAAGACTTAAGAGCCCAGAAATTTTTTTTACAATTTTAACAGGGAAGACCGGAATCTGAGGAATCTGGAACACGGAGTCAAAGTGGGAACTTATTGTTAATGTAACGACCCCCAAGAACACGTGTAAAAGGCATCTACTAGTGCTTTAACCTACTTCTCTGAGCAAACAGTCTGTGAGCCAAGATTGGTGTAAGTTGTATATTTTACATTCTATATTTTTCATTACTAACATGTGAACTAATATGTAAATATTGCCATGTGAATATTAATATGTTAAAATTGCTAGTGGATGTCCAAATCATTTGAGGTTGGCAACCTCAGCACATAGGATGATGATTTCTTGAACCACCACTGCAAGGGCTTGTGACTGCTTTATTGCTAGTTTCTTCATCATCATCATCATAACCCTCCGCTCCCAAAGGAGCATAGGCCTTCAACAAACACATGCCAAGTCCTCCTGTCACGTGCCATCATCTCAAGTTCTTTCCATGTTCTCCTCATCATTTTCACCTCTGTTTCCAACTCTCTTCTCCATGTACTTCTTGGTCTTCCTCTGCCTCTCTTGCCTTGGGGGTTCCAGAACAAGGACTGCCTTGTAATGCTATCAACAGGTTTCCTCAGTGTGTGTCCTATCCATCGCCATCGTCTTCTTCTCATTTCTTGTTCCACTGGCACTTGTCTAGTTCTTGTCATCAGTTCCACGTTGGTAACCTTGTCATACCATTTTAATCCCTCTATTCTACGCAAGCACCCATTTATGAAAGTCTGTAGCTTTTTGGTTGTTGTCTTTGTTGTTCTCCATGTCTCTGAGCCATACAATAGGACTGACTTCACATTTGAGTTGAAGATTCTTATTTTCGTGTTGGATCAATACTCAGGGGTGTTCGTTTCTCTGCTTTTGCAATACTGGTTGGTGGTACAAGACGAGGGTACTATCTCTGGAACAAGAAGATGACAAGTGGCCTGAAGTCGAATCTAGACACCATTTTTAGACGGGGCTTAAAGACGAGGGACCAACTTCGTAGACACTCCCTGACACGTCTGAGAACGTGGTGCACCCTAAAACCTTGACCAGTGACGAGTGGGATCAGCGATCCAGTCTACCAAGAACCAAAACATCAGAAGAACTTATTTGACAGCTAAGTAACACATAAAAGCTGCCAAGTGACCTCCTTTACAAACTACCATTACATCACACAGTGATGATAATTTTCGGAAAAATAATTATTCATTGTTTAAAACCCTGTTAAAACCTAAGTGATTATTACATTTGTTATTTGTAAATATACAAATTTAACGTCGATTTAATCATTTTGAATGTACTGCATGTTTATCTCAGTCAATTTACTAAATACACTCTAAACAGAGATATACCAGAATAAGAAAATTCCACTGAGTAAATCAGGCTTGAAAGAGCTGAAATAAATCATTGCATAACCTTTTCTTCACAAAAGGCGACGGATCAGATATAAGCTAAAAGTGCTCGGCCCATAGCAGCATTGTTCTTGACTTCTGAAAATATCTTGTGAATACTCCCTTGAGATAGAATCATCATTATCCTTCTATCATTAACTCTACCAAGAGTAATCTTGTGCGAAGGTAGACACCTTTAAAGACCCATATTAGATACTCTTGAGCTTTGGCCACTGTTGGACCACTACTGCAAAGCAGGGTGTGACGTGGAAATGTAAATATAGCCACGGAGATCCGACCACCTTTGCTTCCTCAGTAGTGTTTATGTTTTGCGAAGGCAAAATCACGCAATTCACTTTCCGTGTTTACTCACTTTTGAAGCCACGCCTATTTTTCCTGTTTTTCTTGCGATAACGAGTTATGTACCTATTTTCGAAACATGCCAGATAACAGGGGAGCGAACCGGGGTGTCTACCGGAGCTCTCACGCGAGCTGATCTGTCAATCAGACTCGGTATCAATTCAAGGGCGATAATATTATTCCCGTACCTTTGATGTTCGCATTTTCAAGGGAATTAAGTATTTGATCTATGGCAGGGGGACGAAATCTAAGAAAGCCCGTCCGCACGGCATGTCTTTTGATGTGGTTCGGCATCGCGGGTAGATTGAACTGTAGAATCCTCTATCTCGGAAGCCACGCTCGTTGAGTTTCTCGGCTAGGCCGAAGGTGTGAATTTTAACACCCTTTAGAGATATTGCACAAAATCTGTATGTATACTGCCTTCTCTCCTAGTTAAGTTATCAAGTCTCTCAGGAAATTTTGGATAGTCTAAACGCGTACGCTAGAACCTATGTGAAATAGTGCGTTAATAGCTTTGTGGGGAATATTCTGATTTCTCTGGTAATAATATAAGTTGTGCTTAGATACGATCATACGTTACGTTTGTGTGGTGAAAAATTCTAATCCACATATATAAATTAGAAAATAAATGTAAAGCCTAACGAAGTAATTCAATAGAAAGAAAGAAGAATGGTAAAAGAACAGTGCGGTCACAATAGCGTACGCCTGTGTTGTAGAACGCCATAATGGCTGAACAAGAAAACCCCTTTTTCTGCTCCGTCTGCATAAACTACACGCGTGTCTAAAAATAAAACGGGTACTGTGTTTCTTAGAAAACCTTGAGATACGCAAACTGCATAATGACCTATATATAATACTACATTAATGTCATTATACACACTACGTTAACCTAAAAGACAGACGGGCTTAGAAGAGAGAGAGAGAGAGATGCACGGAGGAACGCATGCAATACTACCACGTCGTCTCGCGATTAAAAAGTGAACGCCAATCCCACGCGAAAGGCATGAAGACCTGATTTTTTCAAATAAACAGTAATAAAAAACACTACCAATACGAGGTTAGGTTTTGAAAACAGGTTTAAAATCTTATTGGGAAACCTGACATTATACTGATTTATGTCTAAGCTCCTGACATTAGTCTGACAGTACAGAAGACATCCTATGATATAGAAGTGAACGGGTGGTAAAAAAAAACAAATACACGACTATCCTATAATAATACATATTTTGAACGAAGCCACTTAGCCCCATTAAACTTATATATTTGTGTGCCTTAGGACTTGCTGACGAAGAATATGTTATGTGTTACGCAAATAGGCTAGTAATTAACAAATTATAGCCAAAATCCTATAGTGGGGGTGTCTGACAGCACAAGATGATATTTGCTCATAATGGCATGTTTGAAAAACACTGCTTTAGGGGAAATGAGACCAACAAGTTAAATACGTTTTGATTGGCTGTAGTAATATGTAAGGCGAAACCTTATTAGTCGAACTACAAATACTATTATGGTGGTTAATGGCAACATGTAGGATGCGTACAAATTTTTCAAAGGCTTTTGTAAACATGGTCTCATTGGTTAGAACGTTTGATATAGTCAAATAGAAGCGTCAGTTCAGGGCCAGTTTTGAAAATACATTTTGTAAGAAGCAACTGCGTTGAGAGCAAGCAAATATTTTTCTAAATAAAAGCCTGGGATATGGCAGATCGAAATTGTGCCAAAATTCATCGCCAGTCAACGTTACTTGTGTATATTTCCATGAATTGTGGTAGACCCTTATATATATATATATATATATATATATATATATATATATATATATATATATATATATATATCTCTATATATACATATATATATATATATATATATATATATATATATATATATATATATATATATATATATATATATATGAAAATTGAATATGACATGACAAATTGTGTCTGTATGTGTGTGGTTCAGTAGCAAACAGAAGGCAAAGCCTAGATATTGCTCCACCTTGTAAAAGCTTGTCAGAGAGGAGTATAACTGCATAGGCATATATGGGATTGCCAAATAGTAACACGAAACCTATCCTATTGTATAGATGGAATTAACGCTGGAATTGCAGAGGCGGTGTAATCATTAGGGAGAGGAATACTGGTGTATATTGTCACATGAGAAGCTAGCAGTTGGCCTACAGCGCTGAACTCTGTGTTTGTAATGTCCTGTACTTCAGTGTGGAAATAGATTATATATATTAGTTCTGAAGAAGGAGGTACAACCTTCTTATTTCAGGGACCGTGGTACTGAAGTATTAGAGCAGCAGCTGGTCTGAGTTTTGCTGGATCCAGAGGGCTGGCAGCAGACTCCTTGTCCAAGATATCGACCAGTGGTGTATTTCAAGATAACTGAGAAGCAAGCGAGCAGAGGAGACAGTTTTCCAGCCGCCGACACATAAGTTAAGGATTCGTCAGCCAGAGCAGCTCACCCTTGTATAACCCACCCTAAAATTGACTGTAATATTAAATCAAGAGGGACAGTTATTGTTTACAATTAAAAGAAACTGTGATCCCTTCAATATTATTTCCACCAGTAACAAACACATGAAGTCGTGATGACAAACAACAACCTAGCTTCAAAAGCCAGTATTACCTCATAATACTACATCATAGCCCTACACACATATTGTAATAATATTAAATGTCAGGACAAAGATCCTTTGTATAAATTTTGTACATACACATTTGTTGCATACATATTTTTGAATGCACAGATTACAAATGTACGATATGTCTATTTAATATGGAAAATATATTGTTGTATTTAATTGGGTACGAAAATGCTTTCTTTCGTAAAGCCAGATAATCCATGTTTGATTTATACGTTTGATTATATGGATAATCTCCCTTGATATTGATCGGGCGTAAGAATACTTATATTTTGGCATTCATCATTTGTCATAGCCAGAAAATAGATTGATCGTTCTTAGAATGTTTATGGCCTGAATTCATATGTATTACATATTATTAGTGCAAGTAGATTCAGTCCTATATTGTATATTTTGTATGGGTAGGCAGGACTATATTCTTTATGCCGCTCTAGCGGAAGTATTGGTTGTCTTAACGAGTCGTGATGAGTTCCGATATTGCCGCCTACAATGGCTGGTCACGTATTTCCTAAGGGCTGGTCTTTCTAGAGTGAAAAATGATTTATGAAGTGATTGCTTCAGTAGGAGATTGTGTCTCTACAAGATTATAGTGTTAGAGACTCTCCTCATGTACTGTATTATTTTGGATTCGGACTCAAGGTAAATCCAAACCCTTTTGACGATCTCCTTATGGTTAGACCTAGATGAGGCAACGTATTTTCGTGCATCGTTGGTCGTTTAACTAGATATTGTTGTAGATGACAGGTTCCATCAGCGCTTATGTCTTCATGAAGTAACCTTCTGACAAAGGGACTGTATGGTAACTCTAGAAAGTTATACTTATTCAAGTTTTGAATCAACTTTGGCTGATGATTATTCTTCTGCTGGGCGAGTGAGCGAAAGCTCAGGGAAGGAGGCCATCTTTGTATTCCTGTCATCATTTTTGATCACTGTCCAGAGAACGGGTCGTGTATCTTACTATTCGGACAGTGGCATGGAGATCTCATTGATATGAAAACCCCTTATCGTGGTTTCACAGTATGATATAAACATTGAACATAAGCAACCTAAGAACTTAGCAAGGGAAAGAAGGTTCGTCCATCGAACTCTTCAGTTGTTTACCGATCCGCCTTTACTGACGCGTTCAGTCAGATAGGGGATGCGGCCATAATGTATAACCACATTGAATGCTGTTTTGTACCACCCATTACATTTGAATGTTCCATGACATGGGATCTACTATTCATGCCTGAAGATTGATGTGTCAACATGTACTTATAATCTATTCGTGCTGTCCCAGTATGTGCGTCTGAATAAACTGTATGAAAAGATTCCAGCAGTCTGCATTGGTGCCTTATAGACATGAGTGAATGAGTGCTTTAGATTGGTCAAGATACGAACATTCCATCATTCGCGTTTATAACACTCTACACTCTCACTCCATATTTACACCATCCTGCGTCGGTTGAATTGACCAAGTTAAGGGCCTGCTCCTCCTGGAGCCTCAGAAGGAAACCAGTTCCTGCATCATTGACGTCCTGCGAGTTTCCGTCCAGTGATGATCAGAGTATGCCACCATCTAACACCACTTTTTACAGCTGTCTTTGCCTTCCCTAACTCGGGACTAGAGTGAGTTACCCATTTACAGCACCGCTGGGTAGACTGGAGCATGCCTGGTATCATGCGACACTGTTCCCACTTTTTACAGTACTGGCTAATCAATTAACACAGCAGTGACATTTTACAGACTGTTTTCACCTTTTTACAACATTGTGTTTACATTTGATTGTGATTCCTGATTCACTCTGTAGTTGGATCAGGATATCTATTATTGAAAGAAATTAATACATAATTTAAAATTTAACATTTGACTTACTTAAGCTAGTCTTCTAGAGTGTTATATGTATGTGCTTGTCATAGTGTTGTAAAGTGTTGTGAATCTTAATTAAAGTGTTTATCTGTCTGTTGGTTGTTGTGAACTTACACTTCATCACTATCATAACCCTAGACATTCAACGTAGTCATCACAATATTCCAGAATAAGTCTGATTGAGGTCTAAATGTGGTAGCAAAGTAAGGTCATCTGTAACACACCACACTTATTAGATACAGATACCTTCACAGCTGATCTCAGTCAGTACACTAAGTCCCCTATAACTATTTATATAATCCCAACTTACCACATATATTGGGGTCCTGTCCGGGATTTTAAATCTTCTCCTATTACATATATTGGGAGTAATTTATTTCTGGGAATTATAAAAATTAAAAAGGTAGTCTTGGGTGGAAAATAAATAAGGTTGAGCTCTCAGTGCTTGTGGTTGTCCTTAGTATAATTAGTCATAGATTGAATTGTGTGGTCAACCATTGTATACATTTGCCTGTTAGAAAATGGCGGACCTGGCAAAGTTTCGATCTGCTGCTATGCAGGCTGCTAAAGAGTTGGGAATGGACGGGCAAGTTATGATTGCTTATGTCACAACTGAATGTGACAAATTTATTGAACGCGAAGAAAAAAGATTAGAGAAAGAAGCTGAAAGAAGGATTGAGGCTGACAAAGCGGCTAAGGCATTGGAGGCGGATCGGGAGGCAGAGATTAAAACGCTCCAGTATGAAGAGAAGAAACTGGAGGCAGAGGAAAGAAGGCAGGCTGCTGAAAGGGAAGACAAGCGATTGGCTGCAGAGAGGGAAGCAGAAGATAAGAGATTACAAAGGGAACATGAGTTACGACTAAGGGAGTTGGAAATTCAAGGCCATGCTCCTGAAAATGGTGCCAGTCCCTTTACCTCCGATGCCACTGCTAGTCAGGGAGCCTCAACCTCAGCTATGAGTTTTCATTTAGATCATTTTGTTGAGAAAGACGATGATATTGAGAGCTATCTAAATAGATATGAACTATTATATACCATGTATGGGTTAGAGAGAGAAAGGTGGAGCTTAAAGTTATCACAAGGGCTTCGTGGTACAGCGTATGATGTTTTTGCCAAAATGAGCAGAGATGATCAAGATAACTATGACATGTTAAAGCAGGCTCTGTTGCTAAGATATGAAAAGAATGGAGAATTTTATAGAAAAAAATTTAGAAATGCTAAACTACTGTCGGGTGAGACTTATCACCAGTTCTCTGCACGGTTAGAGACATACTTGGAGAAATAGACGGCTCTGGGGAAAACCCAAGATCTTAAGGAAATGATCTTTATAGAACAACTAAGAGAGTCCATGGCTCCAGACCTGAGAAAGTTTCTCATGGAACAAGGTGCAGAGAGGCTGGGTGAGTTACTAAATGTTGCTGAAAGATATCAGGCAGCTCAAGCAGAGGTAACAGGTAATAAAAAGAAACAGGTAGACAATTTTAAGGCACCACAAAACTTTAATAAGTTTGATCACAGAGAGCATAACAAAGGTAAGCACCAGTTTGATAGGCTACTGTATGAAAATAAAAATAAAACCCGACAATTCGATGAAAGGAAATTTGATGAAAGAAAATATTTCAACCAAGGAAAGAGGTGATGTACCAATTGTCGGATGGACAATCATGATACTGACCGTTGTAGAAGGAAACCTGTGTATATGGCCACCCATCAGGTCAGGTCGACCTCTAGAAAGGAGGAGGATATTCTGATAGATACCACTCCAGATGAGATGAGGAAGGCGCAGGCTGGGGATAAGACCCTCAAGCCTTGTTTTAGGAAATTGTCCAATTGTCACACACCTTCAGGAAAAGGAGACTTCTATATGAAGAACAAACTGATATACAGGAAGGCCGGAACAAGATCTAAAGGTCAGGGACAGCTGGTACTTCCTAAAAGGTATAGGGCAGACTTAATAAGGAGCTTACATGTGAAAAAAGATGGGGACCATGAGAAGATAGGTACCATCATCCAAAAGGTAGCTCAAAATTATTATTGGCCCAAGGCAAGGTGGGACATTGAGAATTTTGTAGAGAGATGTGGCATATTACATGAGGGAACACCCACAAGTGGGAACAGTGATCAGGACCTAGACATGCCACTGGGCAAACGTAGGCCTGACAATAGAAAGAATAAAAAAGTGGACAGAGGGGAATGGCAACCCCTTTTTCACGGGCAATCTTCAATTGACTGTTTCACAATGGCCACTATGCAGAGAGTGCAAAAAGATGTCTTACCCCAGGATAAGCCGAAAATCCCTCAATCGGACTTATGTAAACTGGAGGAAGAAGATGTAGAGAGGAAATCTCTCATCAAGAATTTTAAGTGGGGAGAGAGCCCCAAGAAAAAAATTGGTAGCGGTCGTTTTGTGCATGATGATTCTGGGAAGAAAAGTTATCACTATAGAGCTTCTAGTGGAAGAGACCATACCGGTACCTGTAAAAACAGGTCAACAATATTCAAAGTCCATATGTAATCTGTTAAGAACGTGGACTGATGAAAAGGCAGAGGAAAATATTACATCATCATACCAATATGTGAATGAGCTGACCACTCATTTAAAAACTGACTGGAAACTTGCCAATGAAAATTTGAGACAAGCCAGGAAAAAACATGCTGCCTATTACAACAAGAAAGCTAAAGACAGAGATTTGGCTGTGGGAGAGAAGGTACTGCTTCTTTCTACCCGGTACTCAGAATAAGTTGCAAATTGGATGGCAAGGTCCATATACAGTTCTAGAGAAGGTATCTAGAACAAATTATAAGATAGATAAGAAGGGGAAAGAAAAAATCTATCATGTGAATCTCCTGAAGAAATATTTGGAAAGAGAAAATCAGGAAGAGACACATTTGTTGACCTTGTCTATTGCAATGGAGATGAAAAAGGAACCACTTTCATCATTTGAATATCCATTACACCCCTGTGAGACAGCTGCACAGGTGAAAATCAGTACACATTTAACGAAAATCAGAAGGAGAGAGTGCAACAGGTTCTAGATGA
The DNA here is from genome assembly GCA_024509875.1 of Oreohelix idahoensis. NCBI lineage: Eukaryota > Metazoa > Mollusca > Gastropoda > Stylommatophora > Oreohelicidae > Oreohelix > Oreohelix idahoensis. Next base: position 48,300 of record JAMPIV010001937.1, read on the forward strand.
TCATACAGAGGTGTTAACGGACCGACCGGGGCATACAAACTTATTGGAATATGATATGAAACTTATAGACCCCACACCTGTATGTATGAAGGCATATTCGATTCCTTTCGCTAAGGAGAAAGCCTTGAAGGAAGAGATAGACTATTTGTTGAAGGAAGGAATCATTTCACACAGTGAATCTTCGTATAGTTCCAGTGTGGTACTCTTAAGAAAACCCTCTGGAGAACATAGACTCTGTATAGATTACAGGAGACTGAATGCTATCACAGAAGGTCAGGTGGATCCATTGCCGGATACAAATCAGTTGTTTGCCAGGCTAAATAAAGCTAAATATTTCTCAAAAGTGGATCTGAGCAAAGGATACTATCAGATTCCAGTAAAGCCTGAGGTTAGACCTTATCTAGCTTTTAGTACCTCAGAGGGACACTATGAATTTAACAGATTGCCATTTGGATTGAAGAATGCGCCTAGTGTCTTCTCTAGAATGATGAGAAAATTGTTGGATCCTCTGAATAATCCATGCATCACAAACTTCATGGATGATATCCTTATAGCGACAGAAACATTTGAAGAACACATTGACTCTCTGAACATGCTGTTTAATCGACTTAGAGAAGCGAATTTGACAGCCCGACCAACCAAATGTTGCGTTGGATGTAAAGAATTAGAATTCTTGGGACACACAGTCCATCAGGGAAACATGACCCCTGACCCCAAGAATTTAGAGAAACTAAGAAAAGCCCCGAGGCCACAAACAAAGAAAGACGTGAGATCCTTTGTCTCATTATGTGGTTTCTACCAAAAGTATATCAAAAACTTTAATTCCATATGTGCACCGTTAACTGACTTGACACGCAAGGGAAATCCGGATCGAATTACCTGGACAGCACAGTGTGAATTGGCATACCAAGAATTGAAGGAAAAGCTCACAAGCAAACCTATTTTGAAATTACCTGACTTAAGTCAAGAATTCATTGTGAGAACGGATGCAAGTAATATCGGTTTGGGCGCGACCCTGTTACAGAAGTCAGATTCACTGGATGGGGAATTAACCCCAGTGGCATATGCTAGCAGAAAGTTGAATAAAGCTGAAAAAAATTATTCAACGAGCGAAAAAGAATGTCTTGCAGTAATATGGGCGATCAAGAAATTCAATATTTATCTGTATGGGAAGGCATTCAAGTTGCAAACGGACCACAAACCCCTGGCTTTTCTAGCGCAGGCTAGGCATGAAAATACGAGGTTACTCCGATGATCATTGCTTTTGCAACCATTTCAGTTCAGCATAGAATATATTTCTGGAAAAACCAACCTGGGTGCTGATTTTCTAAGCCGCCATCCGTGTGATGAGAATCACCGTGATCACCAGGAATAATATTAAATTTCTCTATGTGTATATAGAATTATGGACTGACATATGATGTCTGTTTTAAGTGGGGAGAATTTGTGGTGAAAAATTCTAATCCACATATATAAATTAGAAAATAAATGTAAAGCTTAACTAAGTAATTCAATAGAAAGAAAGAAGAATGGTAAAAGAACAGTGCGGTCACAATAGCGTATGCCTGTGTTGTAGAACGCCATAATGGCTGAACAAGAAAACCCCTTTTTCTGCTCCGTCTGCATAAACTACACGCGTGTCTAAAAATAAAACGGGTACTGTGTTTCTTAGAAAACCTTGAGATACGCAAACTGCATAATGACCTAGATATAATACTACATTAATGTCATTATACACACTACGTTAACCTAAAAAACAGACGGGCTTAGAAGAGAGAGAGAGAAAGAGAGAGAGAGAGAGAGAGAGAGAGAGATGCACGGAGGAACGCATGCAATACTACCACGTCGTCTCGCGATTAAAAAGTGAACGCCAATCTCACGCGAAAGGCATGAAACAGTAATAAAAAACATTACCAATACGAGGTTAGGTTTTGAAAACAGGTTTAAAATCTTATTGGGAAACATGACATTCTACTGATTTATGTCTAAGCTCCTGACATTAGTCTGACAGTACAGAAGACATCCTATGATATAGAAGTGAACGGGTGGTAAAAAAAACAAATACACGACTATCCTATAATAATACATATTTTGAACGAAGCCACTTAGCCCCATTAAACTTATATATTTGTGTGCCTTAGGACTTGCTGACGAAGAATATGTTATGTGTTACGCAAATAGGCTAGTAATTAACAAATTATAGCCAAAATCCTATAGTGGGGGTGTCTGACAGCACAAGATCATATTTGCTCATAATGGCATGTCTGAAAAACACTGCTTTAGGGGAAATGAGGCCAACAAGTTAGATACGTTTTGATTGGCTGTAGTAATATGTAAGGCGAAACCTTATTAGTCGAACTACAAATACTATTATGGTGGTTAATGGCAACATGTAAGATGCGTACAAATTTTTCAAAGGCTTTTGTAAACATGGTCTCATTGGTTAGAACGTTTGATATAGTCAAATAGAAGCGTCAGTTCAGGGCCAGTTTTGAAAATACATTTTGTAAGAAGCAAGTGCGTTGAGAGCAAGCTAATATTTTTCTAAATAAAAGCCTGGGATAAGGCAGATCGAAATTGTGCCAAAATTCATCGCCAGTCAACGTTACTTGTGTATATTTCCATGAATTGTGGTAAGCTAGACATATTTCATATATATATATATATATATATATATATATATATATATATATATATATATATATTATATATATATATATATATATATATATATATATATATATATATATATATATATATATATATATATATATATATATAATATGAAAATTGAATATGACATGACAAATTGTGTCTGTATGTGTGTGGTTCAGTAGCAAACAGAAGGCAAAGCCTAGATATTGCTCCACCTTGTAAAAGCTTGTCAGAGAGGAGTATAACTGCATAGGCATATATGGGATTGCCAAATAGTAACATGAAACCTATCCTATTGTATAGAAGGAATTAACGCTGGAATTGCAGAGGCGGTGTAACCATTAGGGAGAGGAATACTGGTGTATATTGTCACATGAGAAGCTAGCAGTTGGCCTACAGCGCTGAACTCTGTGTTTGTAATGTCCTGTACTTCAGTGTGGAAATAGATTATATATATTAGTTCTGAAGAAGGAGGTACAACCTTCTTATTTCAGGGACCGTGGTACTGAAGTATTAGAGCAGCACCTGGTCTGAGTTTTGCTGGATCCAGAGGGCTGGCAGCAGACTCCTTGTCCAAGATATCGACCAGTGGTGTATTTCAAGATAACTGAGAAGCAAGCGAGCAGAGGAGACAGTTTTCCTGCCGCCGACACATAAGTTAAGGATTCGTCAGCCAGAGCAGCTCACCCTTGTATAACCCACCCTAAAATTGACTGTAATATTAAATCAAGAGGGACAGTTATTGTTTACAATTAAAAGAAACTGTGATCCCTTCAATATTATTTCCACCAGTAACAAACACATGAAGTCGTGATGACAAACAACAACCTAGCTTCAAAAGCCAGTATTACCTCATAATACTACATCATAGCCCTACACACATATTGTAATAATATTAAATGTCAGGACAAAGATCCTTTGTACAAATTTTGTACATACACATTGTGTTTACATTTGATTGTGATTCCTGATTCACTCTGTAGTTGGATCAGGATATCTATTATTGAAAGAAATTAATACATAATTTAAAAGTTAACACTTGACTTACTTAATCTAGTCTTCTAGAGTGTTATATGTATGTGCTTGTCATAGTGTTGTAAAGTGTTGTGAATCTTAATTAAAGTGTTTATCTGTCTGTTGGTTGTTGTGAACTTACACTTCATCACTATCATAACCCTAGACATTCAACGTAGTCATCACAATATTCCAGAATAAGTCTGATTGAGGTCTAAATGTGGTAGCAAAGTAAGGTCATCTGTAACACACCACACTTATTAGATACAGATACCTTCACAGCTGATCTCAGTCAGTACACTAAGTCCCCTATAACTATTTATATAATCCCAACTTACCACAGTTTGATAGGATAGGATATTATCATTTTGGTTAAATGTTTTGTTTTCTTCCCAATATAGTTCTTGGATCTTTTCTTCAGTTTCTGATGGAATAATAGTTGTCGGTGTTTTCCTTGGCGTTCGTTCCCGTACCGGTGTGAACAGGAATTGCCAAGGGGACACCCTAACATTTTTAACTGTAAATTTGAGTAACGGGACTTACAAAATACCCAGATTTTTCGATTAAATTTTATCCGTCCGCTATGGCAATATAAATAACATTTTTCCCGACTTCTGACAGTCGTTTTTTTCCCAAGTCGATTGTATCCAGGAGATTTCGCTGTTTCATAATCGGCACTCACCCCAGAGGATAAAGCCGATAGGATTTATCATCATCAGTTTTTTCAAAACGTAACAGTTGTAGTAGCACCCAGAGGCTAGACAATACAGGAACTGTTTTTCTCTTTGTTATAACTGTAAACGCCCCGAGAACGTTTTGCTTCAATAACTGTATGTGGTGATACAGGACTCATCCAGGAAAAATTAACCCACCAACTTTGGCAACCACCTTGAAATTATTATTTGATACCAAGGCTGGTCTGGGGCCAGATTGGGCAACCCACCTGACACTATAGGTTCATACTATTGTCATTTTCAAGGGATACCTACACCAGTTATTTGGTAAGCAAGATTGTTTGTGGCCACAGATGACAGAGTGAGTGACAGAGAGAGAGAGAGAGAGAGAAAGAGAGAGAGAGAGAGAGAGAGAAAATATTTTCCTTTGTTACAATCATTGTACTCACTTCTTTTTTATTTCGTTAACCTGAGGATTTTACCGGATAGCTTAAGTAGGAACTTTGTTCTTTTCTTTACTGTTTATTCTCTATACCCTAGTGTTAATCTTTGACCTTTGGGTTATTAACTTCTTTTGGGATCTTTCTCAACATGGGGAGGGCACTTATTGGGTTATTTCCATATGTCTGTAAACATGATTATATTGAGCTCTATATGTTTGATGTTGTAAAGTTTTAAGTGATAATAAACTAAACAAAACTTAATTTAGCGTGTTGGTCAGTCCCATATCCATTTACCATAGTTTTCACGTTTGTGTGTCTTGTTATCACATAATTGTGTGTGTGTGTGATTAGTAAACTTATAATTATACTTATAGGGAGGTTGGACAGGTCGTCTTCTTCTAAAGATAGTCGTTTAGATAGGCTGGACTAGAGAAACCACTCATTTCAGATACGGATCTTCACCTTAACCTATTCACTCGTGGAATCTATTCTAACACTTTTCTTTCTCATATACCCCCACTTTATGCTCTACTCAGACGGGACCAAATAAATCTCTATACCTATCTAAAAATATACGACACAGGGGAGGCTATTCCGTGACAGCAGTGGCTTCTTGACTGTTCCTTCTCTCTTCAGGAGTTGAATGGCTTTTGGGAGCAAGAGTAACTTTCACAAGTGTCGCCGCTTTAAATGTCCACTAGATCCGTCTCTTATAGGTGGTGGTCAGAGGTAAGTACTTGTAACTAGTACCAGGAACTGAGAGAAATATAAAATTGAATCTCACGAAAATCTTTTGTCTCCTGAAGTTAGAATCAGGGAATTTCCACTTTCCTGCACCGTTGTATCTTCCTCTGAATTGTCACGATGTCCATGAGCATACAATCTCAGACCTACGAGTCAGATGAAAGTAGGTTCGTACAGCGGAAGAATGCAAATGAATCTTAATTATACGAGGTAGCTTCAAAAAGTTCCCGGAATGTGTGTTTTGTTTAGAAATAAGTAACAATACAATTATTTACACTAAATTTCCTTCAAAATAGTTCCCTTCGGCAACTACACACTTTTGCCAACGTCCATACAGCTGTTGGAAACATTCCTGGAACCCATTCTTTGACACCACTGCTTTGTCGTATTGGTGATAACGTCCTCAATATCCTTGAATTTCTGCCCTTTCAGTGCCGATTTTAGGCGAGGGAACAAAAAAGAAATCAGACGGTGCCAGGTCGGGAGAATATGGAGAATGTTCCAGGGCAGTCACATTGTGCGTTGCGAGGTACTGGTTCACCAGTAGCGATCGATGTGCTGGCGTGTTGTCATGCAGCAGAACCCAACTGTTTGTTCTCCATTTTTCTGGGCGTGTCCTTCTGATTGCATCTCTTAGACGACGGAGAATATCAACGTACATTTCCGTGTTAACCGTTCGGCGTTCAGGAATGAATTCATGGTAGACAATACCCTGGGAATAAAATAAAAACTTCCAATATAATTTTTCCTTTGCTCTTGTCCAAACAAAATTTCTGTGTCCGGGGAGATGAGGGTGATTTCCATTCAGAGGACTGACGTTTTGTCTGAGGATCGTACAAAAAAACACCACGTCTCGTCTCCTGTGATTATGTTGTTCAGAACGTTGCTATCTTGATCAGCCGCAGTGATTAGGTCTCCTGCCAGTGTCAATCTCGTTTCTTTCTGTTCAGGAGACAACATTTTGGGAACCATGTGTTGACAAACACGGTGCATGTGTTAATTGTGGAGAATACTGTGGCAACTTCCAACTGATATTCCAGCTTCTGAGGTTATTTCTCTTCACTACGTCTTCTGTCAACACGAACAACGTTCCGAACACGCTCAATGTTTTCATTGTTTGCCGAGGTAGACGGTCGTCCGATACGTGGATCATCAAAGACGCTAACACGACCTTCACGAAAACACTTGTGCCACTCAAAAACGTGCGATTTCTTTATTGCAGTATCACCGTATGCTTTTTAATAAATGCTTAATGCATGGTTACTGTCTCTGAGGGTGACTTCTCAAGCAAAACACAAAATTTGTCATTTGTACATTGTTCAATCAAGGAAATTTTCAACTCCGACGATGCTACGTGCACACCACACAAACAAACGTCTGTAACTTCTGTTCGAGAGTACATGTGAAGGTTACATCAGCCATGTCGTTTCCTCAAGGTCATTACCAACTTATAAAACTATAATCTCCATGACATTATCACTCATTCAATATGAGTCGACTATTCCGGGAACGTTTTTAAGCTACCTCGTATATAAATCAATCTGAAATAGTGTTGCCATCTGAAATACACATTATATCATAATCATCATCTTTCTGCTCCGAATGGAAATAATTATATCATATCTCCTGTCCTAATACTTCAGTCTAATGGTAATCAAGAAAAACTTGGGAGTGGTATGTTTTCTGCAAGTCATGCTCGCAAAATTAAACATTATTTATCTTTTAAATTATCAACTTACATTAATCCGACAACATTGTGCGTTGCTTCTTTTTACCTGAGCGGAAGCAGCTATGTAATACAAATATCTGAGTCAGATAGTTTAACTGCTGATAACTATTCTCCGAGACTAACGTCTGAGTTCATAAAAATAAACACCCCAGGCTTGCGCTCCCGCGGTAGTTTTACGCTATTGTAGTCGCCACACAGAGCGACGTTTTACCTGAGCGGAAGCAGCTATGTAATACAAATATCTGAATCAGACAGTTTAACTGCTGATAACTATTCTCCGAGACTAACGTCTGAGTTCATAAAAATAAACACCACAGGCTTGCGCTCCCGCAGCAGTTTTACGCTATTGTAGTCGCCACACAGAGCAGATTTTTCATGATTAGATAGATAAACATATCACGAGTGGTCAAGCCTAAAAAAGGTGGGTGTTTATCTTAGAGGAACGCCCTTATACAAAAAAGCTTTCAAGCAAATAAGTCCCGTGAAAGACAATAAAGGCGAATTCAAACAGGATCATAACAAGGCTCAAAAACAGATAGAGGGAGAAATTTAAAAAAAGTAAAAAAAATGTAAAAAAGTGGGAAAAAATGTGATTACCAGCAAAGTACTTACGTAGAGGAGTATAGCAAAAAGATGGTCAGAAAAATGAATCGGATATGAATGACGTTCTGTGACAGATACAAGAAGACATATTTCATTTTGGAGTCGCTCTTCTCTTACAATACTTTTCTGCTTACTTGTATCACCTTCGTGATGTGTTTGGCAACTTGAATGGCCACATCGACGTTGTGGGAAGTTATTTGATGAATAGCCACATTTTCAAGCAAATATATAGATCCGTATTTTCGTGTTTTCTTTTTTTTTAAAATATTGTTGAAAATGGCCAATCCTTCATTCTAGTATATATCTGTTGCTCCAATTGCGCCAAAAGAAATCATAAAAAATGAGACACTTTTCAAGGAGAGTACATGTTCTTGTTTAATTGTTTGTATTTTTGTTATTTTAATTTAAATCTATTGCATGCTTAATATCTTGGTTCTTTCCCACAGTTTTGATGATTTTATGTATTTTTTATGTTTGTAGCGGCACGGACAGATACATTCTGGAAATGTCCCGTTAAGTAGTAATCTTTAAGATTTATAAATATATGTATATGTAGACTTGGAAAGTCTACACCTGATCAAGCTGCAGAAGTGTCGGTAGAGAAAGACACTAAAGGAGATAAGCAACTGTTTTATTGAGTTAGCAAAATGCAGAAGTCACCAAAAGGCCGACATTATGATAAGAGACATTGACAATTTACTAATTTTCAGATTGTTTTTGGAAATACATATCTGAAACTTTTACTAGACATCTTGTTTAATTATTAAAGTGTACTGGTATATTTTACAAATTGCAGTTGATTGATTTTGTTTAAATTCCAGTTACAGTTCAAAGATTTGGTCTTGTGTAAAATTCAAAAGAATATTTAATATTTTAAAATCGGTAGGGATAACTAACGAGATGCATTTAACCCAACTATTAATAGATACACCCTTGGAGCATAGGATAGGTCTTGCGGAAAGGTGACTTCCTTCACTGCTCTTTTCTACAGCTACCATCTAGAACTGTGCAGTTAACTGCCCGACTTGTCTTGTGCCATTTGTGATAAAATGCTCCGTTTTAAACCCCCTCTCAAATATAATCATATTACCGTATTTGAATTTTTTTTTCAATATTGCCGTGGAAAAGCTATGTTGTTGTTGTTGTTGTCGATATCCCATGCTGCTGAGCATATCTACTCTTGGCAGCCCAATGCCATTCTTAAAAAAGTGCAGGTTTTCTGCAGTTGTTTTAACGTTCCGTATAGTGAGTTGGTGACTGTCAGAGGTGTCTGTAAAAGTTTTTTCCTGGCGTTTGTGAGTGATGGACACTCCATGAGGAGGTGTCTGGTTGTTTCATAGGGATAAGAGCAGTGTCTACACATGGGTAGGTGCTGAGGGTTGATACGGTTTAGATGGCTATTGACTCTGGTGTGTCCTGTTCGGAACTGAAAGATAAGACTTTGATTTCTCCTGCTGAGTCTGTTTATGTTGTTGTCTTTTGGGCAGGTCATTTCATTAAAGACATTTCGGCCAGTCGGCCCGTTCGCCCATCTGTTTAGCCAGATTTCTCTTGTGTTGTTTCTGAGAATCTGTTTGACTGTTCTCATGCTGCAGGGTCTGTACTTTTGTTGTTTAGAGGCTCCTGTTTTAGCAAGTCTATCAGCTGTCTCATTTCCAGTTAGATCACTGTGTCCAGGGATCCACTGTAGAGTTACACTGATGGAGTAGGCTGTGATCAAGTTATGAACCGCTTTTCCTATAAGAAAAATGTCTTTGTTTTCATATGGAGTCTGTTTAAGTGCTTCCAGAACAGACATGGAGTCACTGAAAATCACTATATCTGATGGCTTTCGTTCCATAAGGTCAAACTGTTGGTGTAGTAATTCAATGGCTGTCTTGATGGCCTCAGCCTCCGCTTCATAATTTGAACAATTCTCACCACAGGAGTCACAGAACTCATAAGAGGATCCATCCAGGTACCATATGCAGACGCCATATCCTGCAAAAGAGGTGGTCTTGAAAGCAGAACCATCTGTGTAGGCCTGGATTGCTGACGTTGGGTAGCTGTTTATGGTCTCCAAGGCACACGTCTTCAAGACTGTGGGTAGTGTTTCCTTGTTGGCCGTTTTATCTATCAGTTGTGTTTTGACAGTTGGTTGATGAAAGTTTTCCCAAGGGGGTGGTCCAAAGTATTTGTTTTCCAATTCTCTCTCTTGCGGGAGATGTTGTTTATCATTTTCCTCTTTGGCTATGTCAAGGAGAGATAGTTGTTTCAGTCTTCGTGTTTGTTTCCAAGTGTCAATAAGTACTTTGTTTGGGTGGTCTTTCTCTTGTCTCCTGTATCTCTCTACAGCTTCAGTCAGTGCTCTTTTACGTCTAATATCCAGTGGCTCTATATTGGCATCTATCTCGCATACGGCTGTGGGTGTTGATCTCATCCCTCCACAAATTAACCTGAGAGCTTGGTTCTGCACACGGTCCAGAGATGAGATGGTATTAGTACTCACAATGGTCTGAAGGGGGAGGTTATAGTCTATCACTGATCTCACATAGCCGAGATATAGTTGACGAAGTGTTAGTTTATCCGCTCCCCAATTTGTACTAGCTAGCCGTTTGATGAGGTTTAGACGCTTACATGCTTTTTCCCTGAGGTTGTAGATGTGTCCATCTAGTTTCAATTGTCTGTCCAGTTTTACTCCTAGATAGACTGGGTGCTCCTCTTTTGTTAGCGTTTCCCCACTCAGTTTGATGTTGATAGGTCTTTTTGCTATTTTGTGGCTGCGCGAGAAAGTGGTGTATACAGTTTTCTGCATATTGATTTTTAGTTTCCACAGTTCACAATATACTGACATTGTAAGGAGAGCTCTGTTGATCTTGGCTTTTGCCAGAATGGGATATTTATCAGTAGTCCAGATGGCAAGGTCATCGGCAAACAGCGCCTTAGACACATTCAGATGTTTGGCAAGGTCATTAATAAAGATGAGGAAAAGGGTGCAACTTAAAGGAGAGCCTTGAGGCAGTCCTTCTTCCAGCGTTCTTTTCCGTGAAATTGCACCAGCATAGTTGGTGGCTATGGTTCTATTTGTTAGGAAGGCCTGTATCCATCTAATCATTTTCCCTCCTATTCCCATTCTTCTCATCTTTAGCAAAAGTCCCTTTCTCCAAACTCTGTCGTAGGCTTGCTCAAGGTCGATGAACACAGCTATTGTGCTTTTTCCCTCTTGAAAACCATCCATCACATTCTGTGTGAACCTGAAGAGGGGGTCATCTGTGCGGCACTTACGTCTGAAGCCTGCCTGGTTGTTGTCCAGAAGGTTCCAGCTTTCCAACCACCAATATAGTCTGTTGTTTACCATTCTCTCGACCAGCTTGCCTAAGCATGAAATGAGGGATATGGGCCTATAGCTTCTTGGTGTTCCCGGTGGTTTCCCTTTCTTCAATATAGGCAAGATGGTTGCTGTCAGCCATGCTGATGGTAGCTGTCCCTCGTTCCACGTTCTATTGATGAACCACAGAAGTGTCTCTTTTGCCTTTGGCCCTAGCTGACAAATCATCTCATTTTTAATTTTATCTGGTCCTGGAGCTTTATTTTTGGCCAGTTTCCGTAGTGCCATTCTCAGTTCTTGTGGGCGGAACGGATCATCGAACGCAGCCATATTGGCCTGATCTATGTTACGCGTGGATATGTTCTTTAGGAGCACTTTGTCTAGTTTCTTTCTCTGTTGTGTTTTATTTACACTGGCGTAAAAATTGTTGAAGACATCGTCTTTCTTGCTGCTTGATGTTAATTCATCACCACTTCCATCCACCATAGGTGTTGGGTTTGTCTTTTTCTTGCTTCCCTCGAGATTACTAAGGAGTCTCCAAACTTTGTTCCCTTCTCTTTTTAAATCTAGTTTATTGCAATTTTCTTTCCAAGTCTCCCGTTTATTCTTCTTGGTGACATTCCTTACTTTTGCTGTCCACCTGTTGTACTCTGTTTTATTTAGGGTGGTAGGGTATTTTTCAGCCTTCTTTCTAGCCTCTCCTCTCTTTGACTGCTTCAGCTAGTTCAGATGTCCAGTAAGGTTTATACTTCTTATGCTTCCCCCTTGGGATGCACTTTTTGGCAGCTGCTAGGATTGTGGTACATATGTTGTTGTATGTAGTATTAATGTTATCAGTTCTAATGATTTGACTGAATCCAGCATCAGTTTCTCGGCCGTAGCGGTCCCAGTCTGCTTTCCTGAAGTTCCAGGATGGTTTACCAAGGGACTTATGTGTCATCTGTGGTGTTAAAATAGTTGTCAAAACTGGGCGGTGGTCACTTCCCACATCTTCTAAGACTTTGATGATACTATTTTCTGCTATATCAGCTGAAACAAATGTCAGATCTGGCCGGCTGGTCGAGCCGTGTGCCCTGTGAAGGAGTGTTGGTGGAGTTTCCAAGTTCTGCAGTAGCATTAAGTTGGTACTGCTGCACAACTCCTCAACCTCTAGGCCCCTACTGTTAAACCGCCTGTATCCTAGAGCAGGAATGTGAGCATTAAAATCACCAGCTACGACAGTTTCTTTAGTATGGGCTCAAACTCAGGCAGACCTTTTGATGAGGTCGGGGGACAGTAAATGTTGTGTAGTGTGTACTTGGTGTTATCCTTGCCCCATAGCTTTGTTATTTGGTGGTCGATATCCGCTGTAGTGTTGTTGGTTACTGTGGCTTGGGTATCATTTCTGATTAAGGTCATGATGCCTTGGCACTTCAGGCATTCACATTTGTACTGTGTATAACCCGTGATGTTAATTTGTCTCCGCGGGAGTATTGTTTCCTGGAGAAGGGCTACTTGTACTTGATGTTCGTGTAGTATTTTTGTAAGCTCAATTGTCTTGTTCTGTAGTCCAGCTATATTTAGCTGTAAAATGTTAAGGTTCCCCTTCGCTGACTTTTCACAAGGAGCAGGGGATTTATCTCTCTTGCGCGGGCCTTGGTAACCGAGGCGACGCCCGAGCTCGTATGGAATATGTTGTTTGACTGGCATTGGAGGTATTGGGTGTTTGCTGCAGACATCTCCCTCCCAAAGAATGCAATGTGTGTGTCTTCCTCCATGAGTATTGGGTTGGTTTGCTTGGCCACTCACCTTTTGGCTCTAAAGATCACTTTGCTTTGGGGGTTCAGGTGGGGTTCACAGAGATGCATTCCCCGCTAGTCACAAGTGCTCACGATGCAGGCCTCATTTCTTCGTTTTGTGGCTGAGCTTTTGCTGTGGCTGTGTCACGTCCTGCATCCTATGCCTTCACGATTTTCCCCAGCACAGTGGTTCTAAATTTCCATTGAGTTTTAGTGGCTTTGCTTCCCATGTCTCAGGAGTTGGACAAAATCTGACGATGGGTGCAATGTCAGGTCGCACGGCACTCTTGCTGTAGCTGGGACGTTGGGCAGGGCCCGGATCCCTTCTAAGTAAAGACCTATATTTTACCATCACCACTTCAGAATCCTTGGTGAGGTTATCGAGGATTGGACAGAGAAAGCTTGGTAGGCAAGTAGAGAAGAGAGAAAGTAGCATTTAACCCATGAGTGGGGTTTGGGTTGGTGTTGGCCAGAGCATGGTCCACTCGCTGGTGGGTATTGCGCCTGCACCTTAAGAGGGGTCCCAAACAACTCTCGACCCAGTTATACCGCCAGGCACTCGGTCGCCCCCATAGCAAACTCAGTGAGAACGGGGTCACCTCGTGAAGGTGCTGCTATGGACACGTTTGTGCAGGAGAGGCCATACGCCAGAAGCTTACTACAAGACAGTAGCTTCCGCGGCGATCACTGCACCTGGATATGAGAGGATATGTGTTCGCTTCAACATCCATTGATGTAGGTGAGACGTCGTGGCCCGAACCCAACATAGACCCCAGAAAAGCTATAAACAACTTCTACATTTGACCTTGGTTAAAGTCAATGCTACTAGTTTGAAAATTATCAAGGGTAAAATCAAACTGTTGAAAATAAAACTAACTAAAGCATTCTTAGAATCTATTAATAGTACAACATGCGACAGTGTGTCGTTAGGCCCCGTCTCTTGAAACACAAGACGCGTGGCCAATATTTGAATATTTGTTAGCGAGCGGGCAAGTCTCACCTACCAAACCTCACTTTTTCTACACCCGTACTAATTGTTAGGAACGACGGATAGACTGCTTGGCATCGGTCCAAGTCGCCACCGTCTTGAAAATACAAGGCGAGAGGGGAAGAGGTAGTTAAAGTGACAAAAGTTAGCCTACCTTGTTACTTGGCAACTGAAACAACTAACGCATGTGGGCAGAGAAAAAAAAAAAAGGGGGGGGGGGAGAAGGAAAAGAGGATACTCAGATAATTATTTCTTCGGAAAGAAAGAAGAATACAGAAATAAAAAGGGATGTTTGAAAAGTTATGATAATATTGTTTATTAAAAGATCATATTATTCCTTATAATGAATTACCTTGCTTTATAGAAAAGTATTGTAGTTGGAATGAATAAAGAGGAAAAGTACACAGATGGAAACGAAGATAACGAAGCATATGAAGTTATAATGGATAGATAAAGGACAGTGAGCCATTTAATAATCACTTTTCACCTTTATAATCGCACAATTAATAACAGAGATATTGTAGAAATAAGAAATTGAGACAGGCAGACAAACGCGTTGATAACTGCTCGGTTTTGAAAATCTTGGGATGTTACACTTTCTAACGTGTCTGTGAAAAAGGTCAAATTGGCTGGATTCAAATTTGATTTGGTACTGATATTGAAAAGGGGAGAGATAAAACTAAAGGGTGGCCAAGCGAACGCTGCCACTTGAAGAATATTTGTTCACCTAGTCAGATTAAGAACAGTAGCAAAGCCTTGTGTGGGACCCATTGCCTTTGCGTCTGGATGGCGGCGATCAAGATTTGTGCCCATTGATCGCCAGTTAATCTATACTAGTGTATTATTTCATTGATTGCGGTAAGATAAATGCTTTTATTAATATTCTTATTAATGGGTAGAAGCTAACCCAGATAGGGCGCCCACAAATTTTATGTTGTGCGACATTGCTATTGTGGAAGCTTATGACATCCTAAGGGAGCACATGCATGCCTAAGCAGACTATTGAAGCAGAAAAACAAAATGTAAATGGTGTTTGAATATTGCCATGCATAACAAAATATTTTGACTATAAGACCAGAAAGCTACTGGCAGTTCTCTACAGGCCACAGTGTTCCAATAACTCTTGGAGATTAAATAGGAAGTCATACTACCAGAGTTAACAGATCATTAGAAAGAAAAAAGAAAAGAGTGTATCCCAGCTGATGATATAAAAGATAACTAAAGTCTAAGTGACAGAGGCGTTGAAGCCATGTGGGAAAGAGCTGATACCCACGGATTGAGAAGAATTCACAATACAATTAAGAACTGTAGCTATTGATTAGCACTTGGGCTGATCACTACGAACGTTTAACGATGTTTATTTATTAGATGTGAAGATGTGTATAGGAAGTGTATTTAGGGAGGCATTGTTCATTGTTGCAGGGTTGCATCAACGAGTAACCAGTAAGACAAAACCTGGAGAGGCAGTGTACGAGGCAACCTACCTGTTGCTTTTATTGTGAAATCTAACTGCAAAAGCTGACTCCAGCTGAGACACGTGTGAACAGAAAGTGTCATATTTCCAGTCAACCATCTACTTGCCACGGATTGAAAGATAAGCCTTCGTTTTGAGGGCTAATGATTTCTCATTTCATTGTTAACCTTCACACTGTAATTAAACGTTCTAGTGACATGATGAAAGGAACAGTTCTTCCAACTAGTGACCCTTCTTAATACCTTGTTACTACAGCCAGGGATACAAGTACAGAAACATTTTAATAATATCATTTATTGGACAAGATGTCCATCCACTGTATTTACCTGTGTACATAACCACATTTATTTTGAGTTTAACCTTCCTGATTCAAAACATTGAGAGTCAGGAAATTTAAATTGTAAATTAATCATATAACTTTAACCACTGTCTTACTTGAGTTTATTAGATTGAGTTACAGTTGTGTGAAATTTGTTATCATACATCACACATACATTACCCTAGACAAGTAGCCATATAAATTAATAGACTTAAAATATTTCGCAATGTAAGATCATAGGGTGGTAGCAGTTTGGTATCCTGAGAATACATCATCAACTATTAGACTCAGGGACTTACATAGCTGGACCTCACTCTGTAGACAATTAATAATAATTAACATAAATAACACATAAACCCACCACTTTTATGTAGCAAAGTTTGAATTTGCTGGGGAGGTTATGATGGTATCCTAAAAGAATGAAATCCGTGTATGTATTACCCGTGTGAGGTCAAGCACATGTAGGCCCCTGACTCTATAAATGATGATGATGAATTATGTGCAGGGAACCTAACGCTACCTCCCTAGATCTCATACGGTCACTATTTTGGCTCTAGTGTCTGGTGTATGATGTACCTAGTGTCTAGGGGAGAAATGAAATGATGGTACACAACACAAAAACACTTTAAGTTTCTATGAGGAAGTGAATAAAACCTGTGGTTAAGTTTTTCTTTAAATTTGATAATTTTTTATACAATTTATTTTGCCTGTCCAGTCATATCGTTTGGACAGGTCGTTGAAAATGAGGACAAGATAGTTTACATAAAAGATTAACTAAAATTGTGTGGACAATCTGACCAAATAACTACAATGTTAATAATGTCTTTCCTGTTGGATTGTTCACAGCTTAAATTTATTCTTCTAAGAGGGAGAGTCACTGTGTATGAGGGGCTGTATTATCATCATATCCCATCAACTTCCTGAGTATGATTTGAAATAATAGTGTTTATTTAACACGAAACTGTCAGATGTACCCAGGTCCTTAACATATCACCTGGAGTTTCTTGTTGAAAGATAAGATAGTGTGTAGTTGCAGAAATATCGATATCACATCACACGCCCAAGCTCCTGCAGTTATCTCTTGAAAAGCATACATAAATTTTCGGAGACTTCTTCGTCACTCCGCCGGTTTCCTGTCACCAGCTGGCAACAGGAAACAAAACCTCTGCAACAAAAGGACACTCTGGCCTTTTACATCTGATGACTTATTCTTTTATTTAATTTCATACGTGGGTATGGGGTCAGTCTCGCGTGCATTTCAGGTGCACTCACCCCATAATTTTTCATAACTCCCACCCTGCTGTGACCACCCCTCAGGTTCCTATGGCAGATACGCCACTGTACGTTTACATAGTTTTCCTCAATAATATAATGTGGGGTAACCACATTTCCTTTTATATATTTTTCTCATCTTTTTCTTTTTAAATATAAATGCTTCAGGCATGTTGAACGGTGTTCCTTGAAAACGGAGGCTTACTAATATACTCTAATACAATAATATTCAAACATAATCATGACAACATACATTAGTTAGATACATTTCAACGTGAGGACTCAACAATGTCTGCTGCCGGCACGTCCTTCACTTTTTCCCAATAGCAGTATCTAACTTTGGTAAGGGGATTAAACATATTAAATTCATAAAGCATTCTTACCACAAATCAAGAAATATAAACAAATGACGCTGACTTTGCAAAGAAATGGCCTCAGTTTCTTCTGCTCCGTCCAGACTGTGAAATACTTATTTAGGTATTAAATTTACTTTTAAATTTATCACAGCTGTTCTCAGCGTATCTGAATAAAAAATACTGTTCAACTGGCAATGAATAGTGAAAGCTTTTTGCTAATATTTAGTAGCACTGGCCAATCGAAAGCTTGCGACTACCAGAATTCAAATTCAGTTTTTGAAAAACAAAAATAATTCCAAACATACTCTGCGTCTGGTAGTCGATTGGCCAGTCTGCTTTAGTTATGCCAATACAAAACGATGTTAGTTTTCGGTAACAATTTTCCTACCGCTCCCCTCTCCTCCTATTCTCTTGTTACCCAAGCGAATTTGAATTTCCTCAATGCCTCTCTTCTAAGCCGGTGTCCCCACTAACGTTATGCAAAAAACAAGCAGGAACAACAGTCTGTCTGGTCGTGCGTTCGTAGACATTTAGTATTTTCTCAATAACTTGTCTAATACTGGGACTATCATATTATTTAAAACACATTCTTGCTCAGTGAACTCTAAGCTATACTACCATATAATTTTTATGTTCAGTTTCATTATGGTTTTAGATTTTCAATTTTGTCACCGGTCATCGTCAAATAAATATTTTACACAAGACGGCCATCTTCCCCTCTCGCCATCTCGCTAGCATGTATTTTTCAAATAACTAACTTGTTTTTGTGACGTCAGAAACATTACCGCGAGGAGAAATAAAATTGTCTGCGTGTTTTGCCTCTGTTGGCTTTGTTCCAGCGTGTATATATGCATGGCGGACTATCAAGCGAAGCGGGGTGTTGGCGTGGCGGGTTAAGAATTGGCGTTAATAATTTGTATTGTATCGTATAACACTACCAAAAAATGTAAGGATTACTACTTATTACCAGCGTTAAAGTTGACAGAATACGTTAATTCAGATAGTTATTTTGCGGCACACTTCCGCAAAATCGTTAATTATAAGTCTTGGCTGCAAAATGTATGCAGCAGATCTGGCAAAATGTTAAATATTGGTAGTACGTTTTCGAAACCGAAACTAAAACGCGTGTTAGATTTTTACCGTGGGATCGTTCTAAGCTTTAGCACTACACAAAAGGCAGCGTTGCTGGCGTGTGAGAGCATCACCGTCAGACACAATAGGGCTGGTTTATTTATTATCATTTTATGACTAAAATCTTACTGAAATGAGCAATTATTCTCGCAGATTTTACTACAATATATTGGGACGCTCGCCCGGGATTTACATTTATAGTAACATCATAGAACCAGGGTATCCCCATTGTACAAAATTTATTATTCAGTTCTGAGAATTTAATGAGTTGTCATAGCCCATAATTAATTAGTTAACACTTGTTAGTTAATACAGTTAGATTATTAGAATTTTGTTCAAGAAAATTATGGCAGATTTGGCAAAGTTCAGATCGGCTGCTGTCCAGACGGCAAAAGAGATGGGAATGGATGGGCAAGTTCTGGTGCAGTATGTAACATCAGAATGTGATAAGTTTATTGAAAGGGAAGATAGGAGGTTAGCAGAAGAAAAAAGATTACAATTAGAGGATGCTAGGGAGGCTAGGAAATTAGAGGCTGAGAGGGAGGCTGAAATAAAAAGGCTACAATTAGAGGAGAAGAAAGTGGAAGAAGAGAAAGAAGAGAAACGACTGCAAAGGGAAGCAGAAGACAAACGGTTACAAAGGGAACATGAGCTACGACTAAGAGAGTTAGAATTGCAAGGCCATGCTCCAGAAAATGGTAACAGCCCATCTACCTCTGATGCTACTGCAAGTCAGGGAGCCTCCAACTCAGCCATGGGGTTTCATTTGGACCCCTTTTTAAAAAAAGAGGATGACATTGAGACCTTCCTCTCTAGATTTGAAAGACTAGCTACAAATTATGGTTTGGAGAGGGAAAAATGGAGTCTAAAGTTATCCCAAGGGCTTCGGGGAACATCTTATGAAGTGTTCTCAAAATTGAGTAGAGACGATCAGGAAGACTATGAAATTTTAAAACAAGCTCTCCTAGTTAGATATGAGAAAATTGTGAATTTTACCGAAAAAAATTTAGAAATGCTAAACTACTTTCCGGGGAGACCTACCACCAGTTCTCTGCACGACTAGATACTTACCTGGAGAAATGGACTGCTCTGGGGAAAACCCAAGATTTAAAGGAAATGATTATGATGGAGCAGTTAAGAGAGTCCATGGCTCCAGACCTGAGAAAATGTCTCACGGAACAAGGTGCGGAGAGGCTGGGGGAGATTCTTAATGTGGCTGAAAGATATCAGGCAGCCTAGTCTGAAATAGCTGGAGTAAAAAGGAAACAGGTAGAAAATAATAAAGCCCCTCAAAACCAGAACAAATTTGATAATAGGGACCAAGGTAATAGAGGTAAACCAAACTATGATAGGCTAAGATTTGACCCTAAAGATAGAAACCCGCAATACAGTGAAAGAAAACCCTACAGGTCTGATGGTAATTATTGTAAAATTTGCAAGCTAAATAACCATAATACAAAAGACTGTAGGAAGAAAAATAACCCTCCACATAACGCTGCATGCCTTAAAACAGGAAATATGGGACAGAATGAACAGCCTACTGGACAGCAGGAACCTTATCTTCCCCCTGTATGTGAAGATGTTGTATGTAATGAGGTCACTATTAGGTGCCTTTATGATACTGGATTGGATTTTGACTCAGTCGTGAGTTCTCACCTGGTGCACCCAGATCAATATAAAACAGAAACAGTGGAGATACAAGGGGCAACCAAGGAAGTAGCAACCATGACACTTCCCATTGCCAGAATAAGTGTAAAAACTCGCTATGTGGAAGGAGTGATTAGAGCAGCAGTGATAAACGAACCAATCTACCCTCTGATATTGGGGTGTAGATCCGTGTTCTTGGGAAAACCCAAAAGACCAGTGATCATGGCAACAATACAGACCAGGTCACAATCAAGGAAGGAGGAAGAAAACCCAATAAATACTCACCCAGAGGAGATGAGGAAGGCACAGGCTGAGGATAGGTCACTAAAGCCGTGTTTCAAGAAACTCCCAAAATGCCATACCCCTCCAAACAAAGGAGACTTTTATATGAAGAATAAACTAATGTATAAGAAGGCTGGAACTGGATCAACTGGTCATGGACAGCTAGTTCTTCCAACTTCATATAGGGAGAATGTGATAAAAAGATCACATGTTGCATCAGATGGTGGACATGAGAAAATAGGTACAACAGGTCAAAGAGTATCTATGAAATTCTATTGGCCAGGCGTAGCTGCAGATGTTGCAGAATTTGTGGAGGCCTGTGACCAATGCAACAAGGGAAAGCCCACACGTTGGGAAAATCATCAGGACCTACAAAAGCACTACGGTGAAAACAGGCCTGAGAATAAACAGAAAAATAAATATGTTAAGGTAGACACGGTGGATAGGAAAACCCCTTTTCACACCCAGTCTTCTAATAAATCAGTTAGAATGGCCACTATGAGTAGGATACAAAAAGTAACCTCAACCCAGTCCCACCCGACAATCCCTTGGTCAGAATTCCGGGAACTGGATGAAAATAGAAGAGAGGGAAGTCCCCTCAGAACTGGGTTTTGCTTATTGCGCCCGTTTTTGGCGCTTAAAGGAATCTGGATTGGAGTTTTTGAAACTGAAACTGCGGGGAAACCCCAGTAAGAAAAGGATTGGTAGTGGACGGTTCGTGTGTGATAGACAAACGAGAGCAAAGCCACCACTACCATACTTCCAATTACAATAATTCGACCGGAATGGCACCGGCAACACTGCTATTTGGCAGACCAATTAAAGGTCCATTGGAAGCCTTATTGAGGACGTGGACAGATGAGAAGGCAGAAGAGACTGTTACCTCATCACATCAGTATGTGAACGAACTGACCACTCGTTTAAAAACTGGCTGGAAACTCGCAAATGATAACCTAAGACAAGCCAGAAAGAAACATGCTGCACATTTCAATAAGAAAGCGAAGGATAAGGAGCTTGCTGTGGGGGAGAAGGTGCTTCTTCTACTACCCGGCAGCAGCAACAAACTTCAAATTGGATGGCAAGGTCCTTACACAGTTTTGGAAAATGTATCCAGAACTAACTACAAGATAGACAAGAAAGGAAAGGAAAAAGTCTATCACGTGAACCTTCTAAAGAAGTATATTGACAGAAACAATATGGAAGGAACACATTTAATGACCTTAGCCATAGCCACTGAGATGAAGAATGAACCTTTCACCTCTTATGAATACCCCCTGAGGCCATGTTATACTCCTGAACAAGTAAAAATTAGTTAACATTTGACAACAGGACAGAGGGAGAAGATTCAAAAGGTTCTGGAAAATCATACAAACGTGTTAACGGACAGACCGGGGCACACAAACTTGTTGGAATATGACATGAAACTACTAGACCCAACACCCATCTGTATGAGAGCCTATACTATCCCATTCGCAAAAGAGAAGGCTTTGAAAGAGGAGATAGATTATCTGTTACAAGAAGGGATTATTTCTCACAGTGAATCTCCATATAGCTCCAGTGTGGTATTGTTGCGGAATCCCTCTGGCGAACATAGACTGTGCATAGATTACAGGAAACTGAATGCTGTCACAAAAGTCAGATGGATCCATTACCTGATACTAACCAACTGTTTGCCAGGTTGAACAAGGCAAAATATTTTTCCAAGGTAGATCTCAGCAAGGGATATTACCAAATTCCAGTGAAGCCTGAGATTCGACCTTATCTAGCTTTTAGCACCTCGGAAGGGCACTATGAGTTTAACATGTTACCGTTTGGATTGAAGAATGCGCCGAGTGTGTTTTCCAGAATGATGCGAAAACTGTTAGATCCACTGAAAAACCCATGTATTACAAATTTCACGGATGATATCCTCATCGCTACGGAAACATTTGAAGAACACGTTAACTCTTTGAATATGCTATTTGATAGACTCAGAGAGGCAAATTTAACTGCTAGACCAACAAAATGTTGTATTGGATGCAAAGAATTAGAATTCTTGGGACATACTGTGCATCAGGCTAGCATGACCCCTAACCCCAAGAACCTGGAGAAATTACAGAGAGCACCCAGACCACAGACTAAAAAGGATGTGCGATCCTTTGTGTCACTTTGTGGCTTTTATCAGAAGTACATTAAAAACTTTAACTCTGTGTGTGCTCCTCTGACGGATTTAACTCGTAAAGGAAAACCGGATAAGATTGAATGGTCGGCAGAATGTGAATTGGCATATAATGGGTTAAAGGAAAAACTCACCAGCAAGCCTATTTTGAAATTACCTGATTTGAGTCAGGAATTCGTGGTAAGAACGGACGCTAGTAATGTGGGCTTGGGGGCCACTTTGTTACAAAGGTCCTCTTCGCTAGGTGGGGAATTGAACCCAGTTGCTTATGCCAGTCGCAAATTAAACAGAGCGGAACGAAACTACTCAACTATTGAAAAAGAATGTTTGGCTTTAGTCTGGGCGATCAAGAAGTTCCAGATCTATCTATATGGTTAGAACATTTTTGGTACAATCGGATCATCAGCCATTGGTATTTTTGGCTCAGGCAAAACATGGAAATGCCCGTTTATTAAGATGGTCTTTGCTCATTCAACCTTATTCGTTTACCATTGAATACATTCCTGGGTCGCAGAATGTTGGGGCAGATTTTTTGAGTAGGCACCCACCTGCAGAAACCCACGATACTCACAAAGCCTAGTTGAGTTCATTTGATCGGGATTGTTAACACGGATTATAAAGATGCATTGGGATGCATCTTTTTAACAGGGGAGATGTGTGATAAAATGCTCCGTTTTAACCCCCCTCTCAAATATAATCATATTACCGTATTTGAATTTTTTTTTCAATATTGCTGTGGAAAAGCTATAAACAACTTCTACATTTGACCTTGGTTGAAGTCAATGCTACAAGTTTGAAAATTATCAAGGGTAAAATCAAACTGTTAAAAATAAAACTAACTAAAGCATTCTTAGAATCTATTAATAGTACAACATGCAACAGTGTGTCGTTAGGCCCCGTCTCTTGAAACACAAGACGCGTGGTCAATATTTGAATATTTGTTAGCGAGCGGGCAAGTCTCACCTACCAAACCCCACTTTTTCTACACCCGTACTAATTGTTAGGAACGACGGATAGACTGCTTGGCATCAGTCCAAGTCGCCACCGTCTTGAAAATACAACGAGAGAGGGGAAGAGGTAGCTAAAGTGACAAAAGTTAGCCTAACTTGTTACTTGGCAACTGAAACGACTAACGCATGTGGGCAGAGAAAAGGGGGGGGGGGAAGGAAAAGAGGAAACTCAGATAATTATTTCTTCGGAAAGAAAGAAGAATACAGAAATAAAAAGGGAAGTTTGAAAAGTTATGATAATATTGTTTATTAAAAGATCATATTATTCCTTATAATGAATTACCTTGCTTTATAGAAAAGTATTGTAGTTGGAATAAATAAAGAGGAAAAGTACACAGATGGAAACGAAGATAACGAAGCATATGAAGTTATAATGGATAGATAAAGGACAGTGGGCCATTTAATAATCTTTTTTCACCTTTAAAATCGCACAATTAATAACAGAGATATTGTAGAAATAAGAAATTGAGACAGGCAGACAAACGCGTTGATAACTGCTCGGTTTTGAAAATCTTGGGATTTTACACTTTCTAACGTGTCTGTGAAAAAGGTCAAATTGGCTGGATTCAAATTTGATTGGGTACTGATATTGAAAAGGGGAGAGATAAAACTAAAGGGTGGCCAAGCGAACGCTGCCACTTGAAGAATATTTGTTCACCTAGTCAGATTAAGAACAGTAGCAAAGCCTTGTGTGTGACCCATTGCCTTTGCGTCTGGACGGCGGCGATCAAGATTTGTGCCCATTGATCGCCAGTTAATCTATACTAGTGTATTATTTCATTGATTGCGGTAAGATAAATGCTTTTATTAATATTCGTATTAATGGGTAGAGGCTAACCCAGATAGGGCGCCCACAAATTTTGTGTTGTGCGACATTGCTATTGTGGAAGCTTATGACATCCTAAGGAAGCACATGCATGCCTAAGCAGACTATTGAAGCAGATAAACAAAATGTAAATGGTGTTTGAATATTGCCATGCATAACAACATATTTTGACTATAAGACCAGAAAGCTACTGGCAGTTCTCTACAGGCCACAGTGTTCCAATAACTCTTGGAGATTAAATAGGAAGTCATACTACCAGAGTTAACAGATCATTAGAAAGAAAAAAGAAAAGAGTGTATCCCAGCTGATGATATAAAAGATAACTAAAGTCTAAGTGACAGAGGCGTTGAAGCCATGTAGAAAAGAGCAGATACCCACGGATTGAGAAGAAGTCACAATACAATTAGGAACTGTAGCTATTGATTAGCACTTGGGCTGATCACTACGAATGTTGAACGATGTTTATTTATTAGGTCCGTAGATGTGTATATGAAGTGTATTTAGGGAGGCATTGTTCATTGTTGCAGGGTTGCATCAACGAGTAACCAGTAAGACAAAACCTGGAGAGGCAGTGTACGAGGCAACCTACCTGTTGCTTGTATTATGAAATCTAACTGCAAAAGCTGACTCCAGCTGAGACACGTGTGAACAGAAAGTGTCATATTTCCAGTCAACCACCTACTTGCCACGGATTGAAAGATAAGCCTTCGTTTTGAGGGCTAATGATTTCTAATTTCATTGTTAACCTCCACACTGTAATTAAACGTTCTAGTGACATGATGAAAGGAACAGTTCTTCCAACTAGTGACCCTTCTTAATACCTTGTTACTACAGCCAGGGATACAAGTACAGAAACATTTTAATAATATCATTTATTGGACAAGATGTCCATCCACTGTATTTACCTGTGTACATAACCACATTTATTTTGAGTTTAACCTTCCTGATTCAAAACATTCGAGAGTCAGGAAATTTAAATTCGAAATTAATCATATAACTTTAACCACTGACTTACTTGAGTTTATTAGATTGAGTTACAGTTGTGTTAAATTTGTTATCATATATCACACATACATTACCCTAGACCCGTAGCCATATAAATTAATAGACTTAAAATATTTCGCAGAGTGAGATCATAGGGTGGTAGCAGTTAGGTATCCTGAGAATACATCATCATCAGCTATTAGACTCAGGGACTTACATAGCTGGACCTCACTCTGTAGACAATTAATAATAATTAACATAAATAACACATAAACCCACCACACCTGTTAAGGTCAAAAGGGAAGTGGTCCTTAGTATGCTAAGTTGGTCAGAGTGAATTTAGAGTTGCGTCGCTTGTGGCACTTGTTTATTTATTAGATGACTGAATTCTTTAAGAAATTTTCTCGTATGTTCGAGAAGTTTTTGTAAGTCAGAAAAAAAGAGCGTCGTGAGTGCTGATCATCTCGAGTAGTGAGATGTAGTTGTTCTGTATTGTAGAGCTGTGTATTGCTCGCAGCTAGTCCGTGAATGGACTGATCGGCGGTGTTTGAACGGCCGTTTCTCGTGACTGTTTGAGCGGGAAATGTGTATCCCCATGCAGTCTGTCCTAGGCGTTGAAGGAGGAAAGTCAACCCTGGGTGTTTCTCTATGTGTGTGTTCCCGACCAGTGTTTGGTGAAGATGTTTAGAGTGTTTTGCAATGTGCGTCTCGATGGAGACTTTTGTACAGGACTGTATTGAATATTCTTTCATGTGTTACATTATTTGAAGATAGTACGTACTTCCATATTAACTGCAGTGTGGAGATTAATGAAGCTATTATGTAGCGTGAATAATGAAGGCCAGGATTTTGTACAGGCCGTATTTGATATTAACTGCAGTGTGAAGATTAATGGAGCTATTATGAAGCTATTATGAAGGCCAGGATTTTGTACAGGCCGTATTTGATATAACTGCGGTGAAGGCAGTCCTTGAGGGAATTAGCTATTGTGCACGTTCGATGAGGAGTGCACTATTATTCTGTAATTGAGCTCTTTGAAGAAGACATTTAAGCAGTGGCGGTTCCAGTGGGTTGTCATTGAGGGTGCTGCACTGATCATTCATTTAAAATACTATACGGTACATAACACTCACAAATTGTGACCACATGTAAAATATCAACCCAGACACAAATGATTAGTGATCTCATCTAAAATCTGTCAAGAACATCTGAAAAGTTATTTTAAAAGTTTACTGCAACTAGGAGTAATCCTTGTCTGTCAAAGCAGTTTCCCGAGTTTCAAACTAGGTTACATAGACATTTATGCTGCTATTTCTCGTGTTTAACATTTTCATTGTAACTTCCCTTTAATTACAGTTCATTGCCCTTGGAGCTGTCTTTCGTTGCAGCACTTGTTAACTCTTTGACTCCGCAATTATTTTTCACACTGTGCCGTAATTTTCATTCGTGATAGTCTAAAAACCACGCTCAGAGCGTAGTTCCGGAGTCAAAGAGTTAAATAAATTCAACCCAAACGCAGCTGTGTATAACAAGCATTCGCTTATAAGAGGTCAAGGTCACTTGAACTGTAATCGTTCGCAGCACTCCACGATACGGTCTAATATATTTTTTTTGTCTTGTATTCAACCCTTCCGGTGTAACCTCAATTTTTTGGTCTGTCCGGATTACGTATAGTCTAGTAGAGTATGCAGTCCTTTTCTTTATAGGGAGTGCTGCATCTCAACAGCACATTAAAGAAAGCCGCCACTGCATTTAAGAGTCGAAGACTTATCGACTTTATAAGGCTATATTTATAACTGCGGTGAAGGCAGTCTTTGAGGGATTTTGCTATTGTGCACGTTCGATGAGGAGTGCACCGCTATTTATAATCGAGCTCTAAGAAGAGACAGCGCTGATGATTTCATATATTATTACTGGAGGGATCCAGGAACGTATATTAGTAGCACTGCGATGTTTGCAGGCTACCGAAAGAGAGAGCGCTGATGATGATTATTATAGTACTGCGATGTGAGCAGTCTTTCTGGATGAGGCCATATGTATGAGGCCGTTGTTATAACTGCGGTGGATGCCGTTTATTAAGGAACATTGTTAATGTGTACCTTCGATGAGAAGTGCGCCACTATGTGCGTTAACTGAGCTCTGTGGGGTGTTTGAGCTTATGAATTCACTTACCTGATGCTTTGTACTTTATGCTGTAATTTTCATCTGTGTCATTGTGACTGTGTGTAGCGTTAATAAAACTGTTCATTAACTGTTACCAGTCGTTCTACGCTACATGGCTTCTATGTGTGTTGCTGTGATGCGTGAATGCACCAATACACACTTACTTTGAACAGTCCAGACAGTGACAGTAGTAACATATTTATAAATAGCCCTGTGTGGGCGTGGCCTATAATCAGAACGCATTTAGTCGTCATCATTACTGTACAGCTATCAACACTGTCATACTTTTACAGTGGTGGCAACATTACCAGTATCAACACCATTGTTGGGGTTCACCTCTTGTTGTGAAACAATTTTGATTAAGTTATTTTGTCTGGATTTCTCACAGCATGTCACATCCCCAACAGCACATAGAAAGGATGTGAAAGTGTGCAAGTCTTATGAAGTGATAGTATGTAACTAAGGATGACGAAGAGTGAAAACTAGAAGAGTCTGCGTTACGCTTTTGGAGCATACAGAAGTGTTTTACAAAGTATGGCATAGCCACTTTATTATGTTTGGTAGATTCACTACTCACTCTCCTGAGATTGTGTTATTCATTACCAAGAATGGCTGCGTGCAGGATGCACTGATAATTATTATTAAAAGGTGGGTGAATATCGTGTTGATATTAATTTCTCATGCTCGAAGAAATGCATTCGTGAACACTTGCAGACATAAGAATGGGTGCTTGATTGCATTGTATTACGTGGCGAAAATTGCCTGAACTGAATATGATTAATAGTGCTCATACGTACCGTGTATTCTACGTTCTGAATGTATGAATAGCGGATGCCTATAATGGAACTCATGATATGAAGATTTCTATGCGTGCTTTTCTTTTTGTCGTCATAGGTGTCCTTTTTTTTTTTTTAACAAAAGCCTACCATTTACCAAATAATAACAACCTCCAGTATGTGAATGGAGGTAGAGGCAGCTACTGCAACCTTATGTTGGCTGTCTAAAACTTCATTAACATAGGCAGTTATTGGTATCAGACTCGCGACCGAAGACACAGCGATTGTGATAAATGCAGTCAGCGACCCATAGCTTGACTGCTTTCGTCATGGTCAGCGAACCAGAGCTGACCAAGACCCTACTCCACCTCCAAGTGGTGGTCCTAGAAACAGGCTGCATCACAGCAGTCCGGCTGAGATAGTAGGGATCGAAGAGGGAAGGCTAACCCGGTCCCAAAAATGCCATGCTGAAACCGGATGTGTCGAGCCGAAAGGCGCAGATATCGCAACTTTGCTGTAAACGGCGACACAACGTAACAAACGTCCTTTTCAGGACGAACGCAGAAGAAAAAGAAGAAGAAGTATCAGACTCACTATCCATGCTTCGGAAGGTCCAAAGTGGATGACTCCGGCATGAATGGAAAACCTAAAATAGAAGCCTCGAATCTTCAGGAAGTGGTGTGGGTCTACTGTCTTCGTCATGCAGTGGTACGCGGCAGTGAAAGAGCTGACAGACTAGCTTCAAGGGCACCCATAGATGTGCATTGGATATGTATAAGGGAGAGATACTGGGGGTAAATAATGATCGCTTATTAGAAAATGACACTCCAATCGATGAATCATCAAGGCTATGATTGCTGGAATTTGGCATCAAACGTAAGACCAGCAGAGATAAACGTATGAGAGGATGCATCCAGCGTGTATATAACCTGCGTGCAACTGGAACAATTAGCATTCATACCCTTCGACATTTGTTGAGGGAGAGTGATAACCTATGGGTTTGCCCGGAGTGCAATGACGTCGATTCTGATCAACAATAAGAATAACTGGGTAGTGAGATAGGATGCCAAACCTTCTCGAATAAGCGCGAAAAAATAGGGCGTCCCGTGTGCAAGCTGCGCAAGTTAAAAATCCATCGGCAGCTGGAAATCGTAAAGAGTATGCCATACGGCCACTGTCCTGACAAAATTTAAAAATTAAGAAACCTACTCACCAAAAATATATTTATAGAATGTATGATTCTTGTGTACACACATTGAGATCCTTGCCGGTGCTACGGAGTTCGTGCACTGTGCTAAGATCCTCCTCGTGTGATCTAAGGCAGTGCGTCACAACCTGTGTGCCACGACCGATTGGGAATTGTGCTACGAGATATTGTGACGTACTGTTAAGTTTCAACGTCTTCTCAACTACAGCCGATGTCTCGCGAACGTAGCCGCATCGCGCCAAATGCAATGAACGAATCCTACTATGTCACCACAGACCACTGGTGGTAACGGGGTACACTGGGATACAACACAAGCCGCCGGCAGCACACTTCTGACGTCAGTTACTCATGGGTTGTTGTTCAAATCCTGGGTAAGCCACTCATGTCTGTTGTTTTTCTGTTGTCTGGTGTTCTACTTCTTTATTTCCTGGGAGTGCCTGATAACATACCTTTATATTTGTTTCATATTAATTTCATATTAATTTATTGTTGTGCTGGGTGGACGTTAGCGTATGTGTGCAATAACTTCTATTCGTTGTTTCGTCGTCCGCGAGTTTTACGATTTGTTTTTTTTCTAACAAGAGTGTATTTAGACTAATATCTAACTGATATTTTCACAACGGATACGTTTCTTAGAGGCACTGATGAAACATCGAAAAAAAAGTTTAAGAGCAATAGTAGGAAATACCTCGATGATTATTTGGAATTCGGTTTTATGTGGTATGATCAAGCTACTGTTCCTCAACCGAAATGTCTTCTTTTTTTTTTTACCTCAGATTGTTGTACAATGAAGCTTTGAGTAAACATCGTCCACACCTATAAATTAAGAGACTGGAAACACAGACACAAAACACTAAGTTCTTTGATGATTTTGGCCAAAACAATATTAGACAAAGCCCAGGAAGGGAATTTTAAGGTCGTCCAACTAGTAGCTAAAGCGAAAAAGCCTCACCTCATTGCTGAGTCACTATTATTAACAGCTTGTTTGGAAATTGTTAAGACTATGCTTGGACCAATTGCAGCAAAGGAAATGTCAAAGGTACCATTTGCAAATAATACTATCAGTATACGTATTGACGACATGTCAGCTGATATAGAAACTACACTCATCCAGAGAATAATTGTTTCAAAAATGTTTTCTCTGCAAATTGATTAGTCTACAGATGTCAGTAATTCTGCTCAGCTACGCAATTGTTAGAATTCCAGAAAAACGGTGTTCAAAAGAACATTACTTTATTTTGAAAGGAACTTCCCAAACAGAACTGGAGAAGAAATATTTTGAGTGATCAACGAATACTTTGAAACAAACAATATCTCGTGGTTAAACTGTGTGAGTATGTACGGATGAGGTGGCTGCAATGACTGTGAGAGTTCGTGACTTGGCATTAAAGATTTGATTTAAAACCTCTAATATTCTTCTTCTTCTTTTTCCTCGTTCGTCCTGAAAAGGACGTTGGTTGCGTTGTGTCCGTTTACAGCGAAGCTGCGGTATTTGCGCCTTTCGGCCGACACATCCGACTTCCGCACGGCATTTTTTGGGACCGGGTATGCCTTCCCTCTTCAATCCCTACTCCTCAGCCAGACTGCAGTGATACAGCCTGTTTCCAGGACCACCACGTGGAGGTGGAGTAGGGTCTTGGTCAGCTCTGGTTCGCTGACCCTGACGCAAGCAGTCAAGCTATGGGTCGCTTACTGCATTCCTCACTTTTGATGCGTCTTGGGTCCCTAATATTCAATTGACACACTGTTTTGTTCATATAAAGCAGGGGTGGGGGAACAGGAGTAAATTACCCCAAATGGAGTAAAAATTAAAATTTTGGCGGTAATGAAGGCTAAAAAAATACAAATTAAAGTATTGTGGGGTCATCAACTCATTCGCTTTTTTTCCCCCCCCCCCCCCCTTGACATTTTGCACTCAAATCTGTCTTCGAAACCGCGGGAATACTTTCGCGGGAATACTTTGATAATTTTGAAAGAGCTATCAAAAGGCAGAGATTGGAAAGCAACTTGAGAGGTACAGTTGATCAACGTTCAGCATCAAGAGCTAGCTTTGAAGTGGCCTGGTTGATTGCCCGAAACAAGAAGCCACATACTATTGGTGAAGAATTGGTCAAACCTGCAGCTGTGAAAATGGCAGAAATCATGTGTGGCCAGAAAAGACATGCGACTGGGTTCGGTACCTTTGCAAGAGTTGTGAAAGAGAGAATTTCCATCTTAACAGAAAATGTGAGGGAACAAGTGAGTTCTGCAATCAAAGAGAGCAAACATTTTGCTATTCAATGATGAGACTACAGATGTCAGTAGCAATTCGCAGATGATGGTGTATGTTCGATACAGGGGTTCTGATGCAATTGAAGAAGAAATGTTGTTCTGTTCTCCTCTTGAATTGAGAGCTTGTGGAATTGATGTCTTCAACAAGGTTGATGTATACTTCAAAACACCAAGTGTTGATTTAAAGTGGGAAGACTGTATTGGTGTACCTGTTGATGGAACTCCAGCCATGTTGGGCCATGTTAGTGGCTTTTCGGCTTTGGCCAAAAAGCAGAATCCATAAACTGAAGTTACCCACTGTATGATCCATAGCCAGGCATTGCTTGTGAAGCAGCTGGAACCTGAACTGGAAGCTGTCATGAATGATGTAATCAAGATTGTCAGTGCTGTCAAAGGGCATGCACTAAACACGCGGCTATTTCATGATTTATGTGAGGAAGGGGACGCTGAATATTCAGGCCTCCTTTTTCATACAGAAGTGAAGTGGCTTTCACGTGGAAATGTTCTAAATCGAGTATGGGCTCTCAGATCTGAACTAAAAATCTTTCTGGCCGATCACAAACATGCCCTTGCAGATATGTTGAGAATCTCCACTTGGCTTGCACATCTCGCATAGTTAGCTGACATCTTTGGGCATGTGAATTTATTGAACAAGGAATTGCAAGGGAAAAACATCAATGTCTTTTTAGCAAGAGAAAAAATTTCAGCATTTGGATCAAAGCTTCTGTACTGGAACCAGAAAGTGGAACAAAACAAGATAGCCGCCTTTCCAAAGCTAGCAGAGTTTTTTGCTAATAAAAGACTTTGCCAATAGATTTAATGTCTGCATTAAATAATATTGTAAAAACGGTAAAATTCATCAAATTTACACCGTTGCAGTCCCGTCTTTTTAGAGCCTTATGTGAAGAAATGGGACCAGAATATAAGTCTTTACTATTCCACACTGAAGTGCATTCGTTGACCAGGGGAAGAGTTTTAGCAAGAGTTTATGAGCTGAAAGAAGAAGTGAAACTTTTTTTTTTTTTTTTTGGTATGAAGGACTCTCATTATCCACATTTATTGAACGACGACTATTGGCTTAAAAAATTGGCATACCTTGCAGATATATTTGAGCATCTGAAGGAACATAATTGAACAATGCAAGGGCCAAATGAAAATATTTTAAACGTTACTGATTGTCGCAAAATTGGTTCTAATACAGTGCAAATGTAGCTTATCGTATTTTACAGACCGTTCACCGATCGCTTATCACGAGGCAGGCCACTTACAAAATGGCGGTGTATCAGCAACAAAAATGTCGAGGAGACCTCGGCAATCGGCAATGATAAATAGGAGCTAAACGCAATTATTATGAAAAGGATTTCACCTTTTATTCCAGGAGAGGATTGGGCATAACTGTATGTAAGGAAAAACTGTATGAAGTTATCAGTTACGGAGAACAATGCGTATTACGGCTGTTCACAGTTAAGCTGAAAGCCTATAACCCCACTTCTGTTCTACATATTTAAATCAACAAGTAACAGATTGTGAAAGTACATGGATAGGAAGATAGAAATATATCGGCTGTATAAAACAAGATAGGAGGGAACAGTATGGATAATATATAAGCCGAGGATGAACAAAGGAAAGTTTCAGACAACGCACAAATCATGTGAAATCGCTGCCTCAGGAAAAACATTTCAGCCGGAGTATAGGCTGTGACGTCAGTGCTCTCCGATACGTCCGCCAGAGTCTTATAAAGAGCGGATCGTAAACTGAAAGGACGCACACTGAAATTAGGTTTGAGACATACTGACGGCAGAGATCGCCACTACGCTAATACCATCTGAATTGTGAGCGAATCGCCAGAATTTTTTCAGTCAAGTGTCTGGAGTCTGAGGGTAAGCGAAATTATGAAACTATCATGTATAAAAAATTTTTTTTGTTATTTCAGGTTCGTATAGACTTCACAAAATATATGCACGTAGAATATTCATTGATATATGTAAGGTTAATGTTAGTATGATCTAAACATGTGCATTGTGGATGAATGTTGCTTATACAAAAATTTATCACAACTAGCCCCACAGTCAAATGTAGATAACGTCTATCATATTAATTGCTATATCTCTTACGAAGAGAAAGGCAGTCCCATGGCAGAGATTGTCATAGGCAAATGAAGTGTTAAAAGCTTCATCATGGAAGATATCGCTTTTACGAGGTTAGGTGACCAGTCTCCTTCCTCGCTGCCTTTTCCTTCCCTAGTTCGAGCGCACAACTGAGTGCCCATTTACAGCTGGTAAACTGGAGTGTTCCACAGCCAGGTCTCAATTCCAAAACTATGTAATTGTACTACCGAAGAAAGCAACTTGATCGCTTGGTCAGTTGGTCACTCACTTTATCTAGTTGTGTATTAATTTGGTGTAGATGCTAAGAGTGGCATCAGTATTTAAATTTGTACCTGATGTAGTTGGAAAGATCAAGTTATAAAAAAATTACAGGATGTACAGGAGAGGAATAAACCAGATGATAATTATTACTGAGAATGTAAATACTAATCATGTATCATTGAAATGATGTTATTTGCTATGACTGTATAACTGTGACATCTGATGACTGACTAGTCTGACATATGTGCTAGTCAGTTACAATTAATTGAAATGTTAATTCTTCTGTATCACTGAAATGAGGTCCTTACTTACTATAATTGTATAACGGTGACATCTGATGACTGACTGGTCTGACATCTGTGCTAGTCAGTTACAAGTCTAGCCAGATACTATCCAATGCTGAACTGATGTTTCAGGCTCCATGAAATAACTCAAACCAGACTGTCCAGTATCAGAAGCCTGTGTTGTTCATCAGAGGCAATCCCACAAGATTGCAGGACCCCAACGAGTGAACTTCAACTGGTCATTGGCATCCCCAGGCTGGGTCTACCAATACTGATAGATATACAACAGACAGTCCGTGTCACCAGGATCACGAGTCACAGATAAGTGTCCAGTTATGACACTGACTACCAATATATATGAAACAACAGCGATAGTGGATTCAAATCATTATAAACTTCAGTCACATGATGACAGTAATGTGTAAAGTCAGAGGACTAAGAACAGTGATACAGTAAAAATGATTCCAGTTTTCAGTAACTTTATTATTCAAGATCTTGAAGTCTAACAGACAATAATAGTAATTGTTTGAATATTTTTAATGCTCTTTTCCAACTAGCAGAAATAGAATATTAGTGTACATATTAAACTATTTTAACTGTACCTGAGGAATTATTCACTTCTTACTTTTGTGGTTAAAGTGAATGTTCATTTTGTTTATCCCGTAGACATTTAGTAATCATAAGATAGTCAAAGGGAGGAGACACTTTAAATCCTGGTACAACTTCTTACCAACTGGCCAGGGTTTTCACAGTCTGACGATTCCTATGATATCAATATACCAGTGCTTATTTCTAAGACTGGGGTATTACTTGTAAGACCAGAACTCTTTACTGGCATACTATTCTGGTAGCATATGAGATACCTGGTTATCCATCTACCAACCCTTTTCTTACCTAAATAAATAATTTTAATAACATCCCGCAACAGTGGGGTCTCGTCCGCGGGATATCTTTGATATTCCAGAGCCAACTTTCTATGTCTGCTGTGTAGAAAAATTCTTTGGTATAGATTTTTTGGAAGGAGTAAACATAGTAGGACATAAAAATTTTTTAGGAGTACCATTGAGTACAGATCAGAAAAGCTGTTTCATATATGGTGAAGTCAGTGAAATTAACTTTAATTTTAATTAAGTTAATTATATTGTAGTAATTTAGTTAAGTAAGATCACTTGCCCTACTAGACTACAGATACATCGTGGCTGACTTGGGAGGTGCGAAAAGAGCTTAACATGAGTGGGGATGCTCTGGTCCAGTATGTCATGACGGAATGTGAAAAGTATATGGACAGAGAAGAAAATAAATTGGAAGCAGAAAGAGCCCAGAAATTTGCAGCAGAGAAAGAAGCCAAGAAATTAGAAGCAGAGATAGAAGCCAAGAAATTACAAGCAGAGGCTGAGAGAGAAGAAAGGAAGTTACAAGCAGAGAGAGACCATGAGCTGAAAATGAGACAGCTTGAACTTGAACTTCAGGCTGGGACTAGCACCCATGGTAATAGCTCACCTCATTCTGAGAATAGCTCTTTTCAGAACATGGCAAATGGAGCGATGAGTTTCCACCTAGATCCATTTGTTGAAAAGGAGGACGCAATTGAGTCGTTCCTGGATAGGTATGAAAGGCTAGCCTCTACATATGGACTGGAAAAGGAAAAATGGAGTTTAAAGTTATCTCAGGGATTGAGAGGTATTGCATATGATGTGTTTCTGAAACTCCCCAAAGAAGATCAGGAAAATCATGAAATACTAAAGCAAGCCTTACTTATTCGTTATGAAAAGAACTCAGAGGCATATAGGAAGAAATTTTGAACTTCTAAACCTCTACCTGGAGAAACATATAACCAGTTCTCAGCTAGACTAGAAACGTATTTGTTGAAATGGAGTAGTTTAGGTAAGTATTAGAAAACCTATGAGGATCTGAAAGAAATGGTTATGTTAGAGCAAGTGAAAGATTCCATGCCTCAAGAAATGAGGAAATTCCTGATGGAACAAGGAGCAGATAGGCTGGAAGACATTGTGAAATGTGCAGAAAGATACCAAGCAGCTCAAGCTGAACTGGTAGGAACGAAAAGAAAGCAAGTAGAAGGATGTAAGCCACCACCACAAAATACCAAGTTTGACCAAAAGGACCAACCGTACAGAAATAAGCCAAGATTTGATAATCAGGACAAAAACCCTCAGACTCAGGAAAAGAAACCCTACAAACAGGGAGATAAGTGGTGCAAAATTTGTAAGATGAGCAACCACAACACTGTAGAATGTAAGAGGAAAACTCCTCATCACGCTGCATGTATAGCAACAGGGAATAGGACAGATATGATGGAATTGACAGGGAATCAGAATAGCCTCCGTCATCCCCCTGTGAGTGAACTCGTAACCGTGAACGGTACTCGAGTCATGTGCTTATATGATACCGGCCTGGATTTTGACTCAGTCGTGAGTTCAACCCTAGTGCACCCTGATCAACTTACCACAGAGTCCGAGGAAATACAAGGAGCAACTAAGGTAACAGCAACCATGATACTTCCCATAGCTAGGATCAATGTGAAATCTCGCTACGTGGAAGGAGCGATCACAGCCGCAGTGTTAGATGACCTTAAATACCCGCTGATATTGGGGTGTAGGTATGTATTTATGGGTGACCCAATAAAACCTGTTCTCATGACAGCAGTCCAGACCAGGTCGAGCACCAAAAAGGAGGAGGAACATCCTAACAATACTCAGCCAGAGCAGATGAAACAGGCTCAAACAGAAGATGACACATTGAAGCCTTGTTTTGGCAAATTGCCAAAGGCCCATAACCCTCCAGAGAAAGGAGACTTGCATATGAAAAATGGACTACTGTATAGAAAAGCTGGTACAGAACCTCAAGGACATGGACAGCTGGTAGTGCCAAGATCATACAGGGAGAAAGTTATGGAGCTAGCACATGCTATTCCATTTAGTGGACACATGGGAATTGGTGCCACAAGTCAACGGATAGCTTGTCACTATTACTGGCCAGGGATCACGGAAGATATCAAACGATATGTGAAATCTTGTCCAGAGTGTCAACGTGTAGCCCCCAAGCATAGGACTGCACCAGCAACTCTAGGAGAAATGCTAATCATGGGTACTCCATTCGAGAGAGTTGCAGTGGATATTGTTGGACCCCTCACTAGGACTAAGAGAAGGAATAGTTATATCTTAACTCTGGTTGATACATGCTCTATGTGGGGAGAGGCCGTAGCCATGGCATCTATAGATTCTAAGCATGTGGCAGAGGCACTGTTGACAATATTCACCCGGTTAGGCTTCCCACATCAAATATTGACGGACAATGGTTCCCAGTTCAAGGGAAAGCTAACCCAAGAAGTGTTCAGGATATTTCAAGCCAGACATTATCATTGCTCTCCTTATCACCCACAAGGAAATGGTCAAGTCGAGCGGTTCAATGGTACGCTCATTTCTATTCTCAGGAAGCTGGCAAGTGAAAAACCTGAAACATGGGATGTATACTTACCCGCTGCATTATTCGCATACCGGGAGTCCCACACAATTCCACAGGAATGGCACCGGCCACATTGTTGTTTGGTCGGCCTATAAAAGGTCCACTGGAAGCATTGCTGCGGACTTGGACAGATGAGAAGGCAGAGGAAAGTGTCACCTCATCAATTCAGTATGTAAATGAGTTGACATCTCGACTGAAAACTGGCTGGAAATTGGCTAATGACAATCTTCGCAGAGCCAGAAAGAAGCATACTGAATACTATAACAAGAAAGCAAAGGACAGGGAACTTGCTGTTGGAGAAAAAGTGCTTCTTCTATTGCCCAGCAGTAACAACAAACTGCAGATTGGTTGGCAGGGTCCATATAAAGTACTAGAGAAATTATCTAGGACTAATTACAAAATTGACAAGAAGGGCAAAGAAAAAGTGTACCATGTCAATCTGTTAAAGAAATATTATGACAGGACATCAACTGAGGTAGCCCATATGATGACTCTGGCCATCGCAACTGAAATGAAGCATGAACCACTAACCTCAATAGAGTATCCACTGAAACCGACTGAGACATATGAACAAGTCAAAATTAGTACTCAGTTAACTCAGGAACAGAGGGAGCAAGTTAAAAAGGTACTAAAAACACATGCAGATGTGTTAACCGATAAACCGGGGTGCACCAACTTATTGACATATGACATGAAGGTCATCGATCCGACCCCGATCTGCATGAAGACCTACCCTATACCATATGCCAAGGCACAGGCATTGAAGGAGGAAATTGATTATTTGTTGCAAGAACAAATCATCTCCAAGTCAGAATCACCTTATAGTTCAAGTGTTGTACTGTTGAGAAAACCAAGTGGAGAACACCGACTCTGTATCGATTACCGGAAATTGAATGCGATCACTGAAACCCAAGCTGATCCATTACCGGATACCAATCAGCTGTTCTCGACGCTCAGTAAAGCGAAATATTTCTCTAAGGTCGACTTAAGTAAGGGATATTACCAGATTCCTGTCAAACCCGAGATCCGACACATGCTCGCTTTTAGCACTTCGGATGGACACTACGAATTTAATGTGCTACCATTCGGGTTGAAAAACGCACCAAGCGTATTTTCAAGGATGATGAGGAAATTGCTGGAGCCCTTGAAAAACTCAGCCATCACCAACTTTATGGATGACATTCTCATTGCCACTGACACGTTCGAGGGTCATCTACAGTCCCTATCACTGTTACTGGATAGACTCAGAGAGGCAGGTTTGACTGCTCGTCCAACAAAGTGTGTAATTGGATGTCAGGAATTAGAATTTTTGGGACATACAATTTGTCAGGGAAACATGTCTCCTGATCCCAAAAATATAGAAAAGTTAAGGAATGCACCTAGACCACAGACAAAAAAAGATGTGAGGTCGTTTGTATCATTAGGTGGATTCTATCAAAAATACATCCAAGACTTCAACCTTATGTGCACCTTTGACTGATCTGACAAAGAAAGGAAAACCTGACACAATAAAGTGGACAGCAGAGTGTGAGCAAGCATATTCAGAATTGAAGCATAAACTCACTAGTATGCCTATTCTGAAGTTGCCGGATATGACGCAAGAGTTTATAGTACGGACGGATGCAAGCAATCTAGGAATTGGTGCAGCGCTTTTGCAAAAGTCTCAGACCCAGACTGAGGAACTTTTTCCGGTTGCATATGCCAGCCGCAAGTTGAACGCTGCAGAAAGAAATTACTCTACTATAGAGAGAGAATGTTTAGCATTGGTGTGGGCCATCAATAAGTTTCAACCCTATTTGTATGGCAAGCCATTTGTGGTCCAGTGTGATCATCAACCCCTGTCATTTCTAGCCTCATCATGTCATGCAAATAGTCGCTTGCTAAGATGGTCATTATTGATTCAGCCATATTCCTTCACTATTGAATATATTCCTGGAAAACAGAATGTGGGCGCGGATTTCCTCAGTCGCCATCCCACAGAGCTAGAGCAGGATAGACGGAAGGAAAACTGACCTCTGAATGGTCGATTTGCAACTGTATTGTACCCAATAGTTAAGCTAGATATCATCCAGCTTAAAATATGGGGGAGCAATGTCGCAAAATTGGTTCTAATACAGTGCAAATGTGGCTTATCGTATTTTACAGACCATTCACCGATCGCTTATCACGAGGCAGGCCGCTTACAAAATGGCGGTGTATCAGCAACAAAAATGTCGAGGAGACCTCGGCAATCGGCAATGATAAATAGGAGCTAAACGGAATTATTATGAAAAGGATTTCACCTTTTATTCTAGGAGAGGATTGGGCATAACTGTATGTAAGGAAAAACTGTAGGAAGTTATCAGTTACGGAGAACAATGCGTATTACGGCTGTTCACAGTTAAGCTGAAAGCCTATAAACCCACTTCTGTTCTAAATATTTAAATCAACAAGTAACAGATTGTGAAAGTACATGGATAGGAAGATAGAAATATATCGGCTGTATAAAACAAGATAGGAGGGAACAGTATGGATAATATATAAGCCGAGGATGAACAAGGGAAAGTTTCAGACAACGCACAAATCATGTGAAATCGCTGCCTCAGGAAAAAAAATTTCAGCCGGAGTATAGGCTGTGACGTCAGTGCTCTCCGATACGTCCGCCAGAGTCTTATAAAGAGCGGATCGTAAACTGAAAGGACGCACACTGAAATTAGGTTTGAGACATACTGACGGCAGAGATCGCCACTACGCTAATACCATCTGAATTGTGAGCGAATCGCCAGAAGTTTTTCAGTCAAGTGTCTGGAGTCTGAGGGTAAGCGAAATTATGAAACTATCATGTATAAAAATTTTTTTTTGTTATTTCAGGTTCGTATAGACTTCACAAAATATATGCACGTAGAATATTCATTGATATATGTAATGTTAATTTTAGTATGATCTAAACATGTGCATTGTGGATGATTGTTGCTTATACAAAAATTAATCACAACTAGCCCCACAGTCAAATGTAGATAACGTCTATCATATTAATTGCTGTATCTCTTACGAAGAGAAAGGCAGTCCCATGGCAGAGATTGTCATAGGCAAATGAAGTGTTAAAAGCTTCATCATGGAAGATATCGCTTTTACGAGGTTAGGTGACCAGTCTCCTTCCTCGCTGCCTTTTCCTTCCCTAGTTCGAGCGCACAACTGAGTGCCCATTTACAGCTGGTAAACTGGAGTGTTCCACAGCCAGGTCTCAATTCCAAAACTATGTAATTGTACTACCGAAGAAAGCAACTTGATCGCTTGGTCAGTTGGTCACTCACTTTATCTAGTTGTGTATTAATTTGGTGTAGATGCTAAGAGTGGCATCAGTATTTAAATTTGTACCTGATGTAGTTGGAAAGATCAAGTTATAAAAAATTACAGGATGTACAGGAGAGGAATAAACCAGATGATAATTATTACTGAGAATGTAAATACTAATCCTGTATCATTGAAATGATGTTATTTGCTATGACTGTATAACTGTGACATCTGATGACTGACTAGTCTGACATATGTGCTAGTCAGTTACAATTAATTGAAATGTTAATACTTCTGTATCACTGAAATGAGGTCCTTACTTACTATGATTGTATAACGGTGACATCTGATGACTGACTGGTCTGACATCTGTGCTAGTCAGTTACAAGTCTAGCCAGATACTAGCCAAGGCTGAACTGATGTTTCAGGTTCCATGAAATAACTCAAACCAGACTGTCCAGTATCAGAAGCCTGTGTTGTTCATCAGAGGCAATCCCACAAGAGTGCAGGACCCCAACGAGTGAACTTCAACTGGTCATTGGCATCCCCAGGCTGGGTCTACCAATACTGATAGATATACAACAGACAGTCCGTGTCAGCAGGATCACAAGTCACAGATAAGTGTCCAGTTATGACACTGACTACCAATATATATGAAACAACAGCGATAGTGGATTCAAATCATTATAAACTTCAGTCACATGATGACAGTAATGTGTAAAGTCAGAGGACTAAGAACAGTGATACAGTAAAAATGATTCCAGTTTTCAGTAACTTTATTATTCAAGATCTTGAAGTCTAAACAGACAATAATAGTAATTGTTTGAATATTTTTAATGCTCTTTTCCAACTAGCAGAAATAGAATATTAGTGTACATATTAAACTATTTTAACTGTACCTGAGGAATTATTCACTTCTTACTTTTGTGGTTAAAGTGAATGTTCTTTTTATTTATCCCCTAGACATTTAGTAATCATAAGATAGTCACAGGGAGGAGACACTTTAAATCCTGGTACAACTTCTTACCAACTGGCCAGGGTTTTCACAGTCTGACTATTCCTATGATATCAATATACCAGTGCTTATTTCTAAGACTGGGGTATTACTTGTAAGACCAGAACTCTTTACTGGCGCCTTCAATAGATTATCTAACATTTGGAAATTACGATCATTGAATATACATACCAAGCTTCGTCTGTTTAATTCAAATGTTATCTCAGTGTTAACATACGGCTGTGAGAGTTGGAAAATAACAAAGTCATTGGAGAACAAGCTGAATACATTCGAGAACAAATGTCTTAGAAAACTCATGAACATCAGTTGGAAAGAATTCAAGACTAATCGACAAATAAGAGAAGACTCTAGGCAGAAATATGTCTCCGACTATATAAGGAAAAGACGATGGTCTTATATCGGTCATGTCCTACGAATGCAAAACAACAGAATACCACTACAGGCGCTCACTTGGGTTCCTGAGGGTAAGAGGAAAAAAGGAAGACCAAAAGAAACACTCAGAAGAACAATAATAAGAGAAGGACGAACGTTGGGCCTAAATAATGTGCAAGAGCTAAGAGGAGTGGCGTCACAACGAACAACCTGGAGAGCACTGGTTTCTGCCTTATGCGCCGTGTTTGGTGCTTAAAGAATTTATTATTATTTATTATTATTCTGGTAGCATATGAGATACCTGGTTATCCATCTACCAACCCTATTCTTACCTAAATAAATAATTTTAATAACTACCCGCTACACAGATAAAGTCAATAGATTTTAATCCAAGATTAAAGCTTTGGAAAAATGAAGTTAATAGTTCTCTTTCAATATTCAGCCGGTGTTTTAATTCCAATCCCAGCAAAGAATTACTGGCACAGGTAGGGCAACATCTGAACATGCTTGAGAAGAAGTTCCATTATTATTTTGACTAAACTGATAATCAAAAGTTCGACTGGATTTGAAATCCGTTTGCATCAATATCCCAAAATATTTCGAATTTCGATCTTTCAATGGAAGAAATGAAAGAACTCCTAGATTT
Source organism: Oreohelix idahoensis (assembly GCA_024509875.1). Classification (NCBI taxonomy): domain Eukaryota; kingdom Metazoa; phylum Mollusca; class Gastropoda; order Stylommatophora; family Oreohelicidae; genus Oreohelix; species Oreohelix idahoensis. Next base: position 91,553 of record JAMPIV010001937.1, read on the forward strand.
GAAAAATGAACTCGAAGTTCAGTTCAAAGAAATTCAGTTATCTGAATTCTGGTTAACTGCAAAAGAAGAGTTTACGACTATTGGAGAAAAGGATTTGAAGAGGTCATTTTTTAAAAGTCTGGACCAGGAGTTACGAGTAACTCTTTCAAGCATCGACCCAGATATAAAAAGGTTGTATTCTCTGAAACAAGCGCAGGCATCTCAATGAAAAAAAAAACAGTTATCATTTAACTTTGTAATTATTTTTAATAGCCGTCCAATAAAAAATCCGCAATTTAATTTGTGTTTTTTTTTCTTTACTTTCTCACTGACTTCTTAAAAAAAAAATAAAACGGGCAATTGGCATTAGTATCCACCATTACACTAATAATTATTACAGACCATGCCTGTCGACTTGCAATTTGCAATTTTTTTCTGTACTGGCTTTTTAAAATGTAATTAAGAAAAACCTTTATTACAAAGAATTGCACGTCGTTTTTTAAATATTCATTTGGTGCCATACGCAAAATATGTGAATGTAAGAGTTTGCAAAAAGTGGTAGGTACGTAAGTGTTCTTCAATGCGCCGCGACAATGTTATTATTTGATTAGTGTGCCGTGAAAATGTTATGATTTGATTGGTGTGACTTGAAAATGGTATGATTTGATTAGTGTGACGAGACAATGTTATGATTTGATTAGTGTGACGTGAAAATGTTATGATTTGATTAGTGTATCGTGAAAATATTATGATTTGATTAATGTGACGTGAAAATAGTATGATTTGATTAATCTGACGTGAAAATGTTATGATTTGATTAGTGTGTCGTGACGTAAAAATGTTATGATTTGATTAATGTGACGTGACATGAAAATATTATGATTTGATTAGTGTGTCGTGAAAATGTTATGATTTGATTAGTGTGTCGTGACGTGAAAATGTTATGATTTCATTAGTGTGTCTTGAAAATGTTACGATTGGATTAGTGCGTCGTGAAAATGTTATGATTTGGTTAGTGTATCGTGACGTGAAAATGTTATGATTTGATTAATGCGACGTGACGTGAAAATGTTACGATTTGATTAATGTGACGTGACGTAAAAATGTTATGATGTGATTAGTGTGACGTGACGTGAAAAAGGTTGGGAAGCATTGATCTAAGGGAGGAGATCGGAACTCTGATGGAGTTATCCTCGTGCAATGAAGAAGGTCATTAAAACCAAACCAATTACCCGAGGCAAATGACATCTTCGCCCCCCGCCCCCACCCACCTCTTGACTACAGTGGTAAAGACTATCTAGTGTTATGTGGACCATGTCCCTTGGTTTTGTTTGGTTTTAAGGACTATCTTCATTGCACACGGACTATTCCTTCAGTGCTCCAATCTCCTCACTTAGATCACACAAGGAGGATCTCAGCACTGTGCACGAACTCCGTAGTACCGGCGAGAATCCCAGTGTGTGTATATAGGAATCACACATTCTATAAATATTTTTGTGGTGGGTAGGTTTCTAACTTTTAAATGTAGCCAGGGCAGCGGCCTACATTGGCCTATTCCTTGCGATTTCCAACTGCCGTGGGATTTTTAACGTGCGCAACTTGCGCATGGGACCTATTTTTTCGCCCTTATCCGAGAAGGCTAGGCATCCGATCTCACTACCCTGGAGACCAGGGGGAGTATGACATCATTAGGACCACTGGTTCTGAAAAATAAATTTCAATAAGTTACATTCCCTCAACTGGGAATCGAACCCGGTACCTCTAGAGCTCGAGACGGACGCCTTACCTCTTAGCCACTCCGACCCCTATGTCCCTTAACTTTCGCTCCATGGGGGGGGGGGGGGTGGTGCCTGTTATGTACTCCCTTGTTATAGCTGTGCTTACATTAGGCTCATAGAAACTCATTCTGTCTGTCTGTCTGTCTGTCTGTCTGTCTGTCTGTCTGTCTGTCTGTCTCTCTCTCTCTCTCTATCGGTGTCTCTCTCTCTCTCTCTCTCTCTCTCTCTGTCGTCCTTCTAAAGCAGGGGTCGGCAACAAGTTGATCCCGATCTATCGGTAGATCCCAGTGGATGATTTGATAGATTTTTGACCACTGAGGAAAGACTTTTTTAAACTATGAAAATGTTTATTTAGACCTCTCCTGCTGGCATTTGAAATCGCGATGTCCCTGGTATCAAAGGTAACATTTTTCCTCATTCCCAATGGAAATTCTTGAACTGGCTACTTTAATGTTTGCATCGACTTCATAAGATAAGTACGCGATCGTTTCTTTGTACAGTTGATCCTCCCTGCTCCCACCCCTTTTCTGCTTAAAATAAACACACACACACGCATGGTATATATTTAGAGGGCTCAGTGTAGATCCCAAAACCTCCTGGGTTGCCGACCCCTGTTCTAATGCACAGATAAACAAGAGGCTGTGAAATTTTCGAGGGAAAGTTTTCTCGAAGCAAGAAAAAAAATGGCGAAGATGGAAAAGAGGAAGAGGACAAAAATCAGCTGTGACAAAACGACTAATAATTTGTCTTTTCCAATCCACCCCCTTTTCCTTTTTCTTATAAATTTTTTCTGGTTCCACAGGCTATATGTATTTCGTTTCTTTACATTGTTCTAATGGCCTCTGTAACCCTATTATTCCCCTCTCAGACACCCACCCCGAAGCGTGGCTGGGGTTTTCTTTTCGTTTCTTGCTCATTATAAATGCATCGTTCGATTCTTGGTGGTTAGTGACCGGCGATTGTGGTAATCTTACCTAAGACGCACATGCAGTCTGCCCAACTAGGGGAACGCTCTTCGCTCGTAACAGTGTTTTGACCACTGCGGTGTTTTGACCACTGGCCGATTAAATAGATTCTTTGAAAAACGAACCACTGTCTTACTAAAGTTGGTAGCTTGAGCGGCGCAACGAGGCAACTCTTTGATAGCTGGGTATCCCCCTTTTCATCTCCATTTCAGGGGACATAAACTCACGTTCGTTCTGAGACTTTGGTAGCGGCCCTTGATAGCCGTCACTTTCTTATGTCAGCTGCTGCCGAGTAATAATATTATGTCTTACGCAGGGGACTTTCTCGTGTCTGTTGTCTTCTGATGTAGACTATAGAATAAAGTTATGTTACTCGGGGTTACACTTGTAAAAGCACAGCGACCGAACACCAGCGAAAACATGCGTTGCCAGTTGTTTGGGTCAGCGTCTGATTTTACACTATAAATCTAAATAGTTTTACAGACAAGCACTTTCGTGAATTTGACCCACCAGCTGATGATCCAAATGAGACATATACGACTGTGGGCAAAAGTATTGACTTGTGTCGGAAAAAGTCTTGGCATCGCAGGGTAAGTTGACATTTTGTAATATAATTCATGTTACCTTTAATATATATAATTGATAGCAGTGTAACTTGAATTATTTTAGGTGATTTCTCCCCCGGTAATTAATTCAGTGATAATGTAGCGCCGTCTACCGCCTAAGTTAACAGGTGCTTAAGCTGTTAGGTGTCTCCTGGTGTTATTGTTTACAATGGGTTAATGATAAACTTACGCTAACAGATACTTACTAGGCGAAGAACCTCATAGTCTGTTCAGTGCTTACCACGGGTTAAATAGTAAGCTAAAAAGCTGTCACTACTTTAGGGAAACGTCAGTGGTGTAAGTTACTCACTTAAACCTGACAAGTGACGACTGTTCGCTATTATGACTGGATTATAAGAGGTGGTCACTTATTACTTTCTGAGAGAAACTTCTCGTGGTTGAGTGTGGAATTATGATATGCCTACTTGTGTAGTTAGACACAAAGTTAGAACTTTCACGGCAATCAAGAAAGCAGCCACCGGCCAGGGAAATAATTATATCCTATGTTTAAGTCACCGTGTATTATAATACAAAGTTCCCCCATAAACGCATACATGCATACACTAGATGTGAACCAACCAAGAATGAGAAGTCAGTGATCGACTATGTCATTGTTAGGAGGAGCTCATTCAAATACGTCCGGGATGCTAGAGCCTAGCGGGGGCCAGAGATTGGAAGTGATCACTACCTGCTTACAATCAAAAGAACAACTGAAAGAGTTGCTCAGCCTAGGAACTGCCCAACATCACGCAAGAAACTAATTGTTCTATAAGACCCTAAAGAACATCAGGAAGGAAAAGCAATGCCCTCTCAAATTTATAAAGGACAAGCAAGCCAAATTGCTTACTGCCCCGAAGGAAGTAATGGAAAGATGGAACGAATATTTCTCAGAACTCCTGGATGGTGAACAAGGTCAAGCATCAGAAATGATAACCACTAGCACAGAAGAGAAAACCAATGGTGGTAAACATGACATAATGATGGAAGAAGTGAAGGCAGCATTGGAGAAAATCAAGATGGGCAAAGCAGCAGGGCATGATGGTATAACACCAGAAATGGTTAAGTACATGGGAGAATCAGGCGACCTATTACTCTTAAGGGTCCTACAGGCAGCGTGGTGCAACAAGACCATACCAAAGGATTGGGAGAATGCCATCATTACAACAATTTTCAAAAAGGGTGACAATCGACAATGTGGAAACCATAGAGGCATATCCCTTCTCAGTGTCCCTGCTAAAATCTTCTCTAGAATCCTAGAGCAGAGACTCCGACGCCTAGCTGAGCTACGATTGGATGAGGTCCAGTGCGGATTCCGAGCAAACCGAAGTACTCAAGACCTAATCGTCACACTCAGACAGCTGAGTGAAAAGGCCCTTGAGTATAAGAGTGAGATCCATCTTTGTTTCATAGATCTGGAAAAGGCGTTTGACAGGGTCCCCTGGAGCAAACTTTACGACTGTTTAGCAAGGAAGAACATTCCAGCACCTCTGATTCATGCTATACAGAGCTTCTACAAGTCTTGTAGAAATTATGTGAAGACAGAAAACCATACAGAGGAGTTCAGGAGCACCACTGGTGTAAGACAAGGTGATATTACGTCACCTTATCTTTTCACACTCCTCATGGACGATGTTATCAAGGCATGTAAGGAGAGAACAAGAAAGTATTCAGTGGGGTACTGGAAGATAAGACAGGTCTGTATTTCAGAGCTGGCATTTGATGATGGTGTTTCACTGATTGCTAAATCAGAGGCACATCTCCAATCCAACCTGCTCTAGAACAAAATCCATGGTGATATCACGAGAAGAAAGAAGACATCAGATTAAGCTGGGAGAACAGGTCCTGGAGCAGGTCGATCACTTTAAATACCTCGGAGCTATTATAGACCGAAAGGGAGGCATCAAAGAAGAGTTGGCCACCCGAAAAGCAGCAGATGGGAGACTTTTTCAGGCCATAAATCGAGGATTCCTCAGCAAGAGAGAGGTTGGTAAGAAAACGAAGATGGCTGTATACCGCTTCAGCAATGTCCCAGTCTTGACATATGGATGCGAGTCATGGGCAATGACTAAAACCCACAAAAGCCAGATCCAGACCTCAGAAATGAGGTATATGAGCAAGGTGGTTGAAGTAACAAGAAGAGACATGGTCAGCAACCAGACGATACTTCAAGGCCTAAAATCCCACCCCCTGCAGACCCAAGTAGAACAGTCCCAACTAAGATGGTTTGGCCATGACTGCAGAATGGGAGAAGATCGGCTACCACGACAAGCATGGGAAACAAAGAGCCAGGGATCCAGACCCCCAGGACGACCGAGAGTCCGCTGGGAGGACAACATTAGACAATCTTTGAAGGACCGAGGACTAGAATGGAACTAGGCCAGGAGGAAGACAGCCGATAGGATAGTCTGGCGCTCTCTCTTCCAAACCTCTACACTTCACGGTAGAAGGGGAACGACTAAGTAAGTAAGTATTATAATAGCATTATAAAATTGCATTTTTGGTGTATTCTATTTGTGGAAAGTAATTTCTTTTCCTTTTGTGTATCGACTCAACGGGGCGCATACAATTTAATTGTGTAATGTAGTTAGTGCTAATATTTTATGTATGGCAAGTAATGATATGATTAATAGTACACCCTCTTAATGGGAACAACTTGGTTGGACAACCCGTATGTTGAGTTGGAAAAAGACATCCAGCAGATTGTTTCTGTCCTCGCAGATGCTAAGATGTACATGTAGGCACATGATATTTTAGCCTATGCAACTGCAGGCTAATAATTGATAGAGTTGAATTAACAGGAGGACAACGCATGTGGATAAAGACAGCACCGAGATTTACCTAGCATAATTATAACACACATACTAGAATGGGGCATAACAGTTTAGTATACCTTAGTTATGATTGTATTTATTTGCTTGATGTAAAGGCTGTTTGATTTCGTCTCAGTTCCAGGGTACCCCACTGTTACAGCTAGATCTCAGTCAAGGAATGTAACATTCTCCTCGACCTCACGGTTCCAGTAAGCAACGAACACCACGAGTTGTCATAACGTACCTGAAATTACAACCCTCTTCACGTAAGCCCTCTAACGGGAAATTTAGCTCTTGCAGTGTATAACCAGCAACAGCAAATCTGAAATCGTATTGTGCAGTAGTGGTTTACTACTTTAGTCAGAGCTTTAGTGGCATCCAATCTTCAGCAGCTGAAATTGAAAGCATCTGACTGTGTGCTTAAATTGAGCGCTCAGTCACAATAAAGTTCAAACAAGCCCAACCCAATTTAAGCATCAAGCACGCACGCTTATTTCACGCGCTGGATAATAGCGCAGCGGACAGTTGTCCTAATTTGACCTCGTCTTGTACATTTCTTGTCAGTCAAAACCCCCGCCCGTATTTGCGGTCAGTGGAAAGACTAAGAGATAAACCTACAGCTTATCGTGTTAGTAATTCGTGAAGGCTACGCACGGATAGCGTTTGCTCTTCCCGAGTGGATTTAGTATACTCCTCCAGTCTGGATAGAGACTTAAGACACTGTGATAGCATTGTATCATACACATACAGCCGAAGGATTTATATCTGGGTTTAGTTATTGTGATGGAATACATTGATACAGCGATAAAATCCTCCATTTATAAAGATAAAAGTTAAAATAAAATGTAGGGATAAAATATAGTTAAGATACACTGCTACTTCTTCGCCCACGCCAAAGGCACGTTGATGTTGGTAGACCATACCATCGTTTCTAGTGTCATTGAAAAAAACTAGTTATAACATGGAGACACGAAAGGCCTATTCGTTCAGACGGGGTAAGAAAACGGGATAAGAAACGGAGGGAAGAAAAAAAAATGATGCCGTCTGCACGCGGGGTTGAATCTAAACTAGCATACGCGCGAACTTGTAGCTAGTGGTTTGAAATACGATGTAAAAAGTAAGAACATGTAGTTAATTGGTCTCGAAAACAGGTTTAGCTCTTGTCTAGAATGACGTAATTCCCCACGTACTACGGGAGAACCACGTATTTAGCTCGAAAGTACTGCAAAAAGACATGAATAGGTGAATATTACATAAAAAATATGGAATTCCTTAATAATAGGTTTAGAATAATAAAAGTTAGCTAGTTTGATAGCCTATCTTTTCCTGACAAATAATATGCTTTCAAATAAAAGGACGAACAGATGAATCAGAAGTTATTGACAGAAGACTGATTTGTTCGATGCAGACTCGCAAACACATGTTAATTTTGCATTCACTAAAGTTACATTTGACGCGTCCTTGAGACGAAGGCAGGAAAAAAGTACATGTAAACAAGGGGGAGACAAGGAGAAGAGAATCTAAAAATATCTTCGCAGTAGAAATCTAAGCAGGGGGTGAAGAAACATTTGTGTATTTTTTTTGTAGTTGGGCCCAAAACCAAGTCCAAACTTGGGAAATGACAAGTTCGGACAGACCGACCAACAGAAATACACTACACACTAGACCGAAACTGGACCCAAATTGGACATTTATGTTTGAAATTTTAAACTGTAGAGGGGAAGTACTCTCATTGGACGAAATAGTTAATGTTATTGAAAAAATTTGCCGGCAAGTTGCCATTTTGTCAAAGACTGTCCACATAAGCAGATCGTTGATGCTAGGAAGTTTGTCGTCCATTAACTATATGTGATAATAGTAGTGGGACGCCCTAATCTAGCCAGCAGCTCAGCTGAGTTTGTGCTAATTCAACGTTTCTGTGTATTTCATTGAATTTTGTAGTAAGATTGAACTTATTAACCTTTTATTTAACATTTTAAGGGAGAGACACTGCCATATAATGAAAAATGATTACGACAAGTAAGTACCTATTCTAGGTCCCCAGCCAAGTCTACAGAGTCTAGAGGCGGATGAATAATATGAAAAAAAAAATATCCAAAAAATGTAGAATACAGATCTTTATTTCAGGAGATCAGTAGGAACATATCACCCACCTTATTGTATAGAAGAAAGAGATTAATGATAATATTTCAGATGCAGTGCAGCCCTTGGAGGAGAGGAATGGGAACTAGTGTTACCTGTTACATCATTGATGTAGATGTTCTGGATTGGTCAGAGAGATCTGACTCATGTCTTTATTGTATGCCATTGTTGTTTATAATTACGGTGGAATAGGTATTATGCTGAGACTAGCTTAATTATGTGGTTGCAGGGGTTCTTGTCTGGTGCTGAGCTGGTACCAGGTCTCCTAAGTGGTCAACACTGTTTGTAGAACTGCCTGCCTTTTGTAACTTTGAGCCAAGGTGGAGAGAGCTGGAGTTTCATCTATCGTCCCCAGGCTAGATAAGTGATTTTGGCCTGGCTTGCGTGGATTCATCAATCTAGTGTATAATTAAATAACCACATTGTGAACAAGCAAACTATTCCACCTATAAACTGTACAACAACACCAATAATCTTGATAGGTGGGGACATGAGGATGATGTAAATACCCGATCAGACATCGAGAACTATAGAAGAAAGACTCTAGATTTAAAATCAGTATTAGTGAATTTTAAAGTATATGTATAACCATTGCTTCTGTGGTTAATTGATTACTTGTAATTATAATATCATTGATTGTTTTGAGTTGAAAGTCCTGGCTAGAAAATTCTAGGTCAGGACAAAATAAATTTTGGAAAAAAATGTATAATACTACACTTTACACAGAGTGTTAGTCAATTTAATCATAGGAAGTAATATTTGTGTTTGTGGTTGTGTTAGTGTAATAAATTGCCTACACACCATACTTTCATTACCCTAGACATTAGACGTAGCTATCAGACATACTAGTCAAGAATAAGCTAGATTGAGGTCGTAGGTGGTAGTAGCAAGGTACTCTGTAAACTCACCAAAACTGTTATTCTCAGGGACCTTCACAACTGACCTCATTCAGTACACTAAGTCCCCATATAACATCAAAACCCACCACATATATTGGGGTCTCCTGTTCCGGGATTAGAACTATTAAATTATAAATTTGTATAAATTCAACATTGTCCATTAAAAAAAAATATTCATAATAAAATATTTAAAGTGGAGAGTAAGAGTTGATGAGTCCTCGCAGCCAGAGTTAATTAAGTAATTAGAGTATTACCTTGTTAATTAGAGGTTGTCAATTGTCTTAAACCTTGTTAGAAGGTGTGTGAAATAGAATCGCTGACCTAGCCAAATTCATATCGGCTGCTGTGCTGACTGCGAAAAAAATGAACATGGAAGGGCAGGTTTTGATTCAATATGTAACGTCAGAATGCGACAAGTATATTGTAAGGAGAGATAGGAGGTTAGCTGAAGAGAAGAGGTTACAAATTGAGGCTGACAAAGAACTTAAGAGGCTGCAGATTGAGGCTGACAAAGAGGAGCACTGGAGGCGGATTGGCTGAAATAAAGCGGCGGATAGGGAGACAGGCGGAAGAGAGGAAAAAGACAAGGCTCCAATTAGAAGAAAAAAGGCCGAAAGGGAAGCAGAAGATAGGAGATTGCAGAGGAAGCACGAGTTAAGACTAAGGGAGTTGGAATTACAAGGCCATGCTCCAGAAAATGGTGCCAGCCCCTTTCCCTCCGATGCCACTCCTAGTCAGGGAGCCTCAACCTCAGCTATGGGTTTTCATTTAGACCATTTTGTTGAGAAAGACGATGACATAGAAGGGTATTTAAGTAGGTTTAAACTTTTGGCTACCACGTATGGGTTAGAGAGAGAGAGAGGTGGAGCCTCAAGTTGTCCCAGGGGCTTAGGGGTACATCTTATGAAGTTTTAGCCAAAATGAATAGAGACGACCAAGACAATAATGACATGCTAAAGCAGGCTCTGTTATTAAGATATGAAAAGAATGGTGAATTTTATCGTAAGAAGTTTAGAAATGCCAAGCTTTTGTCTGGGGAGACATACCACCAATTCTCTGCCAGACTGGAAACCTATTTGGGGAAATGGACTGCTCTGGGGACGACCGAAGATCTTAAAGAAATGATCATGATAGAGCAATTAAGAGAGTCCATGGCTCCAGACCTGAGAAAGTTTCTCATGGAACAAGGTGCAGAGAGGTTGTGTGAGGTATTGAATGTCGCTGAGAGGTATCAAGCAGCCCAGGCAGAGGTAGCTGGCACTAAAAAGAAACATATAGAGAATTTTAAGGCCACACAGAACTTTAATAAATTTGATAACAAGGAACAAGGTAACAAAGGTAAGGCAAATTTTGATAGGCCACGTAATGATTATCGTGATAGAACCCCACAGTTCAATGACCAAAAATATAATGAAAGAAAACCTTTTAACCAAGGAAAGAGGTGGTGTAAATGGTGTAAGAAGGACAACCATAACACCGAAGTTTGTAAAAGGAAACCTCCTAACTTTGCTGCAATGAAATCGCGGAACCAGAGATTAAAGCTTTAACCTATTGGACAGCAGGAACCTTATCACCCCCCAGTTTGTGAGGATGTTGTTTGTAACGGGTTTACCATAAGGCGCCTATATGATACAGGTTTGGATTTTGATTCAGTTGTGAAGGCTAGCCTAGTGAATCCCGGTCAGTATACCACAGAAACAGTGGAGATACAAGGGGCGACTAAGGATATACCACTCATGACACTTCCCATCGCCAGGATAACTGTAAAAACTCGCTATGTGGAAGGAGAAATCAGAGCAGCAGTGATAGATGAACCAATCTACCCTCTGATATTGGGGTGTAGATATGTCTTCTTGGGAAATCCCAAGAGTCCTGTGATCATGGCGACAGTGCAGACCAGGTCACAGTCAAAGGAAGAAGGAGGTGATCCTATAAATGCTCATCCAGAGGAGATGAGGAAGTCACAGGCTGAGGATAGGACACTCAAGCCATGTTTAAAAAAATTGCCCAAATGTCACACACCTCCAAGCAAGGGAGATTATTATATGAAGAACAAATTGTTATACAGGAAGGCCGGAACTGGAACAAATGGTCACAGCCAGCTGGTTCTTCCCACTTCATATAGGGAGAAAGTGATGGAACTAGGGCATGCGATTCCCTTCAGTGGTCACATGGGGATCAGCGCCACAGGACAGCATATAGCTTGTCATTACTTCTGGCCAGGGATAACAGAAGATATAAAAAGATATGTAAAATCCTGTCCAGAATGTCAAAGGGTAGCTCCAAAGCATTGGACTGCTCCTGCAACTCTAGGGGAAATGCCCATAGTGGGAACACCTTTTGAGAGGGTTGCAGTGGATATTGTGGGACCTCTCACTCGGACCAAGAGGAGGAACAGTTAAATCCTTACTCTGGTGGACACTTGTTCTATGTGGGGAGAGGCGGTGGCCCTGTCGTCAATCGATTCGAAACATGTGGCTGAGGCATTACTTACAATATTCACAAGATTAGGATTCCCGCATCAAATCTTGACTGATAATGGCTCACAGTTCAAGGGGAAACTAACGGAAGAAGTTTTTAAGCTATTTCAAGCCAGACACTTTCATTGTAGCCCGTACCATCCACAAGGGAACGGCCAGGTAGAGAGGTTCAATGGGACTCTCATTTCTATCCAGAGAAAGCTGGCGCATGAGAAACCTGATATGTGGGACCAATTTTTGCCCGCTGCGTTGTTTGCGTACCGAGAAGTTCCACATAGTTCAACCGGGATGGCACCCGCAACCCTGTTATTTGGGAGGCCAATCAAGGGTCCATTAGAAGCCTTATTGAGGACCTGGACAGATGAGAAGGCAGAAGAGACTGTTACCTCATCATATCAATATGTGAACGAGCTGACCACTCGTCTTAAAGCTGGATGGAAACTGGCAAATGATAATTTGAGACAAGCCAGGAAGAAACATGCAGCTTATTTTAATAGGAAAGCAAAGGACAGAGAATTAGCTGTGGGAGAGAAAGTACTTCTTCTACTACCCGGCAGCAATAATAAGTTGCAAATTGGATGGCAAGGTCCATATACGGTTCTAAAGAAGGTGTCTAGAACAAATTATAAAATTGACAAAAAGGGGAAGGAGAAAATATATCATGTGAACCTTTTAAAGAAGTATCTGGACAGACAAATCCAGGAAGGCACCCCTTTACTGACCTTGGCTATCGCAACCGAAATGAAAAAGGAACCACTCACCTCACATAAATACCCATTACACCCCTGTGAGACAGCTGCAGAGGTAAAAGTCAGTAAGCACCTGACTAAAAATCAGAGGGAGAGAGTTCAACAAGTTCTGGAGGAACATACAGATGTGTTAACAGACAAACCGGGGCATACTAATTTGTTAGAGTATGATATGAAGCTGGTAGACTCAACACCAATCTGTATGAGAGCTTATTCTGTTCCGTTCGCTAAGGAGAAAGCATTGAAAGGGGAGATAGATTATTTGTTGAAAGAAGGGATTATTTCTCACAGTGAATCTTCTTTTAGCTCCAGTGTTGTTTTGTTGAGGAAACCGTCAGGGGAACATAGACTGTGCATAGATTACAGGAAACTGAATGCTGTCACAGAAGGTCAGGTAGATCCATTACCGGACACAAAACAGTTATTTGCCAGACTAAACAAGGCAAAATATTTTTCGAAGGTGGATCTTAGCAAAAGCTATTACCAGATTCCAGTGAAGCCTGAGGTTCGACCTTATTTAGCTTTTAGCACCTCGGAAGGGCATTATGAATTCAACATGTTCCCATTCGGATTGAAAAATGCTCCGAGTGTGTTTTCTAGAATGATGCGCAAATTGTTGGATCCCTTGAATAATCCATGTATCACGAATTTCATGGATGATATCCTAATCGCTACAGAAACATTTGAAGAGCACGTTAACTCTCTGAATATGCTATTTGATAGGCTTAGAGAAGCGAACTTGACTGCTAGACCAACAAAATGTTGTATTGGATGCAAAGAGTTGGAATTCTTGGGACATACTGTATATCAGGGTAACATGACCCCTGATCCCAAAAACTTGGAAAAACTGCAGAGAGCACCTAGACCTCAAACAAAGAAAGACGTGCGATCATTCATGTCGTTATGTGGGTTTTACCAAAAATATATCAAAAATTTTAACTCTATATGTGCTCCTCTGACTGACTTGACTCGCAAGGGAAATCCAGATAAAATTGTTTGGTCAGCGCAGTGTGAATTGGCATTCCAAGAGTTAAAGGAAAAACTCACTAGCAAGCCTATTCTCAAATTGCCTGATTTGACTCAGGATTTTGTGGTGAGAACGGACGCAAGCAATGTAGGCCTGGGGGCTACTTTGTTGCAAAGGTCCTCTTCACCCAATGGGGAACTGAACCCAGTCGCTTATGCTAGCCGCAAGTTGAACAAAGCGGAACAAGGCTATTCCACAAGCGAAAAGGAGTGTTAAGCGTTAATCTGGGCGATAAAAAAGTTCCAAATCTATCTGTATGGTAGGACTTTTGTGGTCCAAACATTCACCAGCCGCTCGTATTCTTATCACAGGCCAAGCATGAAAATGCCAGATTATTACGTTGGTCTTTATTATTACAGCCATATCAATTTAACATTGAATATATTCCGGGGTCACAGAACGTCGGTGCAGATTTCCTCAGTAGGCACCCCTGTGATCAGATCTAGAGTATTCAGCAGGCGTAAGGAGTTAATTTTATCTATGTGTATCACTGGTTTTGGAACTTGCATTAGTGCATGTTCTCAAGTGGGGAGATGTGTGATGGAATACATTGATACAGCGATAAAATTTTTTATTTATGAAGATAAAAGTTAAAATAAAATGTAGGGATAAAATATAGTTAAGATACACTGCTACTTCTTCACCCACGCCACAGGCACGTTGATGTTGGTAGACCATACCATCGTTTCTAGTGTCATTGAAAAAAAACTAGTCAGACGGGGTAAGAAAACGGGATAAGAAACGGAGGGAAGAAAAAAAATGATGCCGTCTGCACGCGGGGTTGAATCTAAACTAGCATACGCGCGAACTTGTAGCTAGTGGTTTGAAATACGATGTAAAAAGTAAGAACATGTAGTTAATTGGTCTCGAAAACAGGTTTAGCTCTTGTGTAGAATGACGTAATTCCCCACGTACTACGGGAGAACCACGTATTTAGCTCGAAAGTACTGCAAAAAGACATGAATAGGTGAATATTATATAAAAAATATGGAATTCCTTAATAATAGGTTTAGAATAATAAAAGTTAGCTAGTTTGATAGCCTATCTTTTCCTGACAAATAATATGCTTTCAAATAAAAGGACGAACAGATGAATCAGAAGTTATTGACAGAAGACTGATTTGTTCGATGCAGACTCGCAAACACATGTTAATTTTGCATTCACTAAAGTTACATTTGACGCGTCCTTGAGACGAAGGCAGGAAAAAAGTACATGTAAACAAGGGGGAGACAAGGAGGAGAGAATCTAAAAATATCTTCGCAGTAGAAATCTAAGCAGTGGGTGAGGAAAAATTTGTGTAGTTTTTTTTTGTAGTTGGGCCCAAAACCAAGTCCAAACTTGGGAAATGACAAGTTCGGACAGACCGACCGACAGAAATACACTACACACTAGACCGAAACTGGACCCAAATTGGACATTTATGTTTGAAATTTTAAACTGTAGAGGGGAAGTACTCTCATTGGACGAAATAGTTAATGTTATTGAAAAAATTTGCCGGCAAGTTGCCATTTTGTCAAAGACTGTCCACATAAGCAGATCGTTGATGCTAAGAAGTTTGTCGTCCATTAACTATATGTGATAATAGTAGTGGGACGCCCTAATCTAGCCAGCAGCTCAGCTGAGTTTGTGCTAATTCAACGTTTCTGTGTATTTCATTGAATTTTGTAGTAAGATTGAACTTATTAACCTTTTATTTAACATTTTAAGGGAGAGATACTGCCGTATAATAAAAAAATGATTACGACAAGTAAGTACCTATTCTAGGTCCCCAGCCAAGTCTACAGAGTCTAGAGGCGGATGAATAATATGAAAAAAAATATCAAAAAAAATGTAGAATACAGATCTTTATTTCAGGAGATCAGTAGGAACATATCACCCACCTTATTGTATAGAAGAAAGAGATTAATGATAATATTTCAGATGCAGCCCTTGGAGGAGAGGAATGGGAACTAGTGTTACCTGTTACATCATTGATGTAGATGTTCTGGATTGGTCAGAGAGATCTGACTCATGTCTTTATTGTATGCCATTGTTGTTTATAATTACGGTGGAATAGGTATTATGCTGAGACTAGCTTAATTATGTGGTTGCAGGGGTTCTTGTCTGGTGCTGAGCTGGTGCCAGGTCTCCCAAGTGGTCAACACTGTTTGTAGAACTGCCTGCCTTTTGTAACTTTGAGCCAAGGTGGAGAGAGCTGGAGTTTCATCTATCGTCCCCAGGCTAGATAAGTGATTTTGGCCTGGCTTGCGTGGATTCATCAATCTAGTGTATAATTAAATAACCACATTGTGAACAAGCAAACTATTCCACCTATAAACTGTACAACAACACCAATAATCTTGATAGATGGTGTAAAGTGTAGTTGTTTGACTGGCCACTACTGTAGAATGTCGTTGTAGTCTAACCCGCTGTAAATGGGTAACTCACTCTAGTCCTGAGTTAGGGAAGGCAAAGACAGCAAGGCAGTGTCTGCTATGGGATTACTGTCAAGTAATCGTTCCTCAGGTGGTACTGGTGGTCATCATTGTAAATGGTAGAGTATCCTTCCTGCTCGTTACACATGAGACAGGCAAGTACAACAAAGGTCAACTCAACCGACGCATGATTGTGTATGTATGTAGTGAGAGTGGAAACTACGCGAATGGTGGACTGTTCGATGTAGTTGACACTTGATACTATTTCACTCACACTCTTAGGCAAGTCAAAGATGTTAGGAACCGTTGTTGACGTTTCTATGTTTTTAATAATGACGCACACACTTGGACATCACGGAATACAGTCATGAGTATGTTGACATAGCAAATCATAAGGTAGTAGAATAGTAGTACATTTCATTCAGCATTCAATATTAAATAGTCAATCAATGTTCTGGTGGATTATTGATATATATACCCAAACTGACTGAACGCATCAGTGGGCATGTGTGTGTAGACATACAAAGAGTTCACTGGACGAACCTTTTCTTTAGCTAAGTTCTCCAGCTGTATCTATATTAAATATTTAGGTAACACAGTTAAACCACGATAGGGTTTTAATCTTGATGAGATCTCCGTGCCACTGTCCGAATAATAAGACTCCTGATCCGTTCTTTGGACAGTGAACCATAATGATGACAGGAATACAAAATGGCCTCCTTCCCTGAGTTTTCGCTCACTCGCCCAGCATAAGGATAATTATCAGCCACAGTTAATTCATAACTTGAATATATAGGATTTCCTATAGTTTCCATACAGTCCCTTAGTCAGAAGGTTGCTTCATAAAGACATAAGCGCTGATGGAACCTGTCATCTTCATCAATCTATTCAAACGACCAACGATGCTCGAAAATACGATGTTTCATCTAGGTCTAACCATAAGGAGATCATCAAAGGCAAAAACGGGTCTGGCTTTACCTGGAGTCCGAATTCAAACATAATGAAATACATGAGAAGAGTCTCTAACATCATACACTTGCAGAGACATTCCTTCCTTATGGAAAAAATCATCCATAACTCACTTTAAACCTTTAACAGGGCCAGCCCTTGGAAAACACAGCCATTTCTCGGCGGCTACTTCGGAACTCTTCACGACTCGTTAAGACAACCCATGCTTCCGCTAGAGCGGCATGAAAAGAATATAGTCCTGCCTACCCATCCAAAATATACAATACAGGGCTGATTCTACTTGTACTAATAATATGTAATACATATGAATTCAGGCCATAAACATAACAAGTAAAATTAATCTATTTTCCGGCCCGAACAAATAAGGACGGACATGAGTTCAATATCCATGCGCCGAATCAATATCAAGAACGATCACTCCTATAATCAAAAGTGTAAATTAATCATGAATTATCTAGCTTTACCATAGAAAGCATTTTCATACACAAATGAATGAATGTATATATATTTTCCATATTAAATAGCCATATCGTATTTTTGTAATATGTGCGTCAAAATATGCACGCAACAGATTACCACACCCATCGGGAAAAAAATGGTACTTTTTTTTTTTTTGAAATACATCTAGGAGCAACATACAATAGGCTCACAACGCACCAATAACAATGCGCAGATGATAAGCATTGAGAATATATTTCATGAACTTAGAGAAATTATTTCTCTAAGTATAAATATTTCCAGAGAGGTGTCACCAACGCATACTACAATACTGGCAATGCCACACTTTCTACATCAGTTTATACATAAATGTCATCTTAGATATCTTAACATCATGATCATCGAAGACGAAAAAAACATTGAAAGTTCAGCGGTGAATAAACATCAATGAACCGCTAAGTAGTGTTACAATCAATATATGATATATTACATATGTGTACACATTTCAACATAGGAACAATTGTAGCAAAGTTAGGCATATAATTTAACAGTTATGAATCATGTGGGCATCTAGACAAAATATCTGCCATCACATTTTCTGACCCACGGATAGCTCGCACCGAAAAATGAAACGGCTGCAGAGCAATCGCGTATCGCGTTGATCTCGCGCTCTTCAGATTTTTACTCTGAATAGCCGTAAGAGCTTTCTGGTCAGTTTCCACAATGAAATGCGCGCCAAGAAGAAATCTTTGAAGTTTAAGGATTGACCAAACCATAGCCAATAATTCACGGTCTAGGACCGAGTAATTCTTCTCTGCGGCATTTAATTTTCGAGAAAT
The DNA here is from genome assembly GCA_024509875.1 of Oreohelix idahoensis. Lineage (NCBI taxonomy): Eukaryota > Metazoa > Mollusca > Gastropoda > Stylommatophora > Oreohelicidae > Oreohelix > Oreohelix idahoensis. The sequence goes on from JAMPIV010001937.1 coordinate 109,647, forward strand.
ATACATCACAGGATGCAGAGTTCCAGAGTACTCTTGCATTAGTGCTGCTCCAATCCCTGTGGATGAAGTGTCACTACGAAGAATAAATGTCTTATCCTTAGAAGGCAATACTAGGATAGGTGAAGTAGAAAACATAGTTTTAACCTTATCCAAAGAGGATTGACATTCTTGAGTCCAATGGACTACATTAGGAGACCCTTTCTTTAGCAAGGAAGAAAGAGGTGACATAATGGAGGACAGATTCGGAATGAATCGTCCATAAAATTGTATTAGACCTAAGAGACTTTGCACTTGCTTTTTAGTCTTAGGAATAGAAATGTTAAGTATCTTACTTGTATTATGGTCTTCTGTTTTTAGGAAGCCATGACCAACACGGTGACCTAAGAAAGATATTTCGCTAAAACCAATACAAGCTTTAGATGGTTTTGCTGTTAGGTTATGCTCGCGTAAGATAGACAATAGTTCGTTTAACCCGTTATAGTGATCTTCCCAAATATCACTGGAAAGACAGATGTCATCAAGATATGCAATGACATCTGAGCGATGAGATAGGATTCGACGCATCATGCGTACGAATGTTGCAGGGGCGTTCATTAGGCCGAAAGGCATGAAATTCCATTGGAATAGACCCCTAGGCGTCGAAAAAGCAGTAAACGGTTTGGCGTGTTCGGATAATGGAACTTGCCAATATCCCTTAGACAAATCAAGTTTAGTAAAGAAATGGGAATTCGATAGTCTCGTAAGTAACTCTTCTAGTAAAGGCATAGGTTCAGCATCAAATTTCGTCACCTGGTTCAATTTGCGATAATCAACGCAGAGACGTATGTTATTGTCTTTTTTCCGTACAATAACCATCGGCGAAGAATATGCTGATGTGGATGGTTCAATAATTTTTAACTCTATCATCTCATCCAACTCTTTCTCTACCTGTGCTTGAAAATGTATCGGGATAGGATACGGTCTGACTCTTATAGGAGTATGGTCAGTAAGAATAATGTCATGTTGAATGACATCAGTTTGACCAGGAATGTCAGTAAGGACATCCTGAAATTGTTCTAACATAGTAGAAACTTGTTTCTGCTCTCCTGGAGATAATTCAGGAGAAATCGCAACATCTTTCCATGATTCATTAGAGTGAAGCGGAATCATTGGAAAAGGTAGATTTACATCCGAGAAACTCGTTTCCTCATCCTGTATTACTGACAGTGATGAGTAATGTCCATGTTGGACTGGAAAATTGTCCGTTGCCTGGAAAACAGGTTGTAAATAATCCGGACGTTCATGGAATTCCGTGAGCATGTTGATGTGGAAGGTTTTATGCTTCCCGTCAATATCGACGATATAGTCAACATCGGAAACTTTTGATATTACATCGTACGGACCTTTCCAAGAAATAAGAAGTCTGTTTTCCCTACAAGGTAGCAAGACAAATGCTTTGTCACCTGGACAAAGTTGTCGCAAGCATCTCTTTTTATTGGCAAATTCCCTTGCCTTTTGCTTTGCAAATTCCGAAGAAGCGGTTGCCAATTTGCATGCTTCGATAATCTTATGTCTAAGTGCAATGACATATTCGTAAGAGGATTTTGTGTCATCGACAATATTATCAGCAGTTATGAGATCATGAAGTAAGGACATAGGACCTCGCGGTTTCGCGCCGAAGACAAGTTCAAAAGGAGAAAATCCTGTATGTTCGTTGGCGACCTCTCTATATGCAAAGAGAGCCGCGGGTAAAACCCTGTCCCAATCCTGAGGATGATCCTCAGTTATCTTACCTAGTAGGTTTTTCAGAGTTCTATTCAGACGTTCTACCATCCCATTGGACATAGGATGATAAATACTACTCAGAGATCTCTCTATCTTTAGAGTTGACATCACTTGAGACATGGTATCCGATATGAGTTGGGTACCATGGTCCGATAATATTTCTGCTGGAAATCCCAGACGAGAAAATATTAACCAAAGAGCATCTGCAATATTAGCAGTAGTTATGCTCTTTAGAGGAACAGCCTCTGGCCAACGTGTGCACATGTCAACACACGTCAAGATAAATTGGTGTCCTCTAGCAGACTTTATCTTAAATGGACCGATAATGTCTATCGCCATTTTTTGAAATGGTCGAATGGGAATGTCTGCAGCCTGAATAGGTGCAGCATGGCGTGGACCTCTGGATTTAACCTCTTGACATACTTTACAAGATCGACAATAGATTCGTATGTCCTTATTCACAGCAGGCCAAAAGAAAGATGCAAGAACTCTAGATTTAGTACGGGAAAAACCCATATGTCCAGCACACTGAGAATCATGAGCGTGCTGTAAGATTTTAACTCTCATATTCTTGGGCACAAGAATTTGAGAATGAATGGATTTAGCGGAGTCTTGTACCATACGTACAAGTACGCCATTCCTCATCGTAATCCAAGATTTACGATTTGTATCCTTATTCGGATCACCTTTTGTTGCCAGAGTAAAGAATTTCTTTAGAGTAGGATCATCTTCCTGCTGTTTTATAAAGGAATCATGGGAAATCTCCAAGGAATCATCTTGGATCTGCGCATCATTATCTTCAGAATGTGAAGATTGCGGCATATTAAGAGCTTAAGCGCTAGTGATTACTGCATTAGCAGATTGCATATTAACATTTTCCCAATTAGAAATTTGCTGTGGAGTGCATTCTTTCACTCCATTAATGCGACCGATGATAAGATCAGCGATCGGATTCGGCAAGAGACATGCCTGCACATCTCCTGTAAAGAAAGGAGTAGCAATATTGATAATGGCAGTGGAGTACTTCTCCAATGTGCCACCAAATGTTACACATTTGACTACATTGCCTGTGGCTCGAGAAGGATTTAAGAGCGACTGCCTCACTCCGATGGTAGAGCACCCCGAATCGAAAAGAATTGATACCGGAGTACCATCTATTAGACCTCTATTGAAGACAAGAGCACCCCTTCCATTATGCGCGATTGACGCAGGGAGAGCGGGAAGCGGGTGACCACAGCTTAAAGTAGAAACTATGGTTGGATCGAACAATGTTTTGCATTGCGAACACGGAGATGCTCTATCAAAATCGAAAGCAGAACATCCTACATTATTAGAGTCTTTTTTATCATTATTCTGACTACCGGCCTCATGGAACTCCTGTTGTGCAAAGTTAGCCTGGTAATGAGATTTACCATGTCTTTTGTGCTGTGATCTACCTCGGTTATAATTGCCTCTATAATTATTATTTCTTTTGTCATAACCCCTATTTGCGTTTGAATCATAATATTCATGATCATAATCATCATGCTCATTATAATGAGTATCCCTGTAATGTTGGTTTTGTTGTTTCCATGAAGAACTTGGGTAGTTCCTATAGTTACTCCCTTTTCGGAAATTTTTATAATTATGGGCACCCCTCGCGTATCGAGGACTGTCAGCCCTATTCCAGTTCTTCGAAGAAGAACCCTGGTTTGAATGGTTACCTTGGTTTTGATACTTATTCCAATTAACCTTTTTATCAAATTTATTTTGAGCTCCTTGGAATTTGTGTGAGTAATTATGATTATATTCTGTTGCTGAAGCAACTGGCATACTCTCTTTAATGTTAGTGTTACTAAGAATTATGTCAGGGTGTGCCGTGGCATACTGATCACAATATTCTTCCATTTGCTTTAATGTACTAGGTTTACGCTCATGTAAAAACTCTAGGAATGGTTTATTTACCGAAGACATGACTTTGTCTCTTAACAATAAATCCGTAAGACCATCAAATGTTTTCTCTATTTTGGATAATTCAATCCATCGTGAGAGTGTAAGTCGTGCTTTTGAAATGAATTCTGAGAATTCTACACCTACCTCAGGTCTCATTGTTTTAAACAAAAGACGATAACCTTCCTCTGACAGCTGATATCTCTTTATCAAAGCTGCCCTGATAGCATCATAATTATCTTTGTCGGCCTCTTCAACCAAAGATAACTTAGTCAGAGACTCTCCTTTTAGATTTTCAGATAACTGATTCACATACTGTGATTTGTGAACATTATGTGCTCGACAAGCACGTTCAAATCTAGAAAGCCAAAATGTTATGTCATCACTGGAAGGGTTGAACGCTGGCACCTTTACCTTATAATTAAAGGGCTTACCATTACCACCAGATGCCTGATTAACATTACTCATATTTGTCAATCTTAATTTCTCTAACTCAAATTCATGTTCTCTAATTGCTTTTCTCTCTTCAGCTTCTCTATCTAATCTTTTCTCTTCAGCCAGAGCTTTTCTCTCTTCTGCAGCAGCTTCTAATTTTTCTGTTCAGCAGCAGCTTCCAATTTTTTCTGTTCTGCAGCAGCTTCCAATTTTTTCTGTTCTGCAGCAGCTTCCAATTTTTTCTGTTCTGCAGCAGCTGCTGCTTCTAATTTTTTCTGTTCTGCAGCAGCTGTAGCTTCTAATTTTTTTCTGTTCTGCCACAAATCTTCTTTCCTCCACCTGCATCTGCAATTTCTTTTGTTCAGCAGCAGCATCAGCTTCTCTTTCTAATCTTTTTTCTTCAGCCAGAGCTTTTCTCTCTTCTGCAGCAGCTTTTCTCTCTTCAGCAGCAGCAGCAGCAGCTTTTCTCTCTTCAGCAGCAGCAGCAGCTTTTCTCTCTTCAGCAGCTAATGCTTTATCATATTGAGCAACAGCCCATTCTTCTAAATCTTTACCTGTCTTATCAAGGGCTTTCCCTTGTGCAATAAAGTAATCTAAACTAGACATCTTGTCTAATTAAATCAGAAACCTGAAAAAGTAAATAAATTACCCTATTTCACTTTCATGGGAGACAAGTCTATACTATAGACTTAGTCTTAGTGAAAAAACTTGTATGGTTATTTTGTTTATACTATAACCAATGATAACTTGAGTACCTGTGGAAAACAATAACTGTATATCCCAAATACTGTGGGAGACAAGCCTTACAAAGGTCTTGTATACTTGCTTAATGTAACCAATGATCACTTGAGTACCTGTGGAAAATAATATTTCCTATCTCAATCACTGTGGGAGACAAGCCTTACAAAGGTCTTGTACACTTTATTTTATAACAATAATAATCATAAAGTACTGATCTGTACTATAATATAAGTGTATTTAACTATACCTCATATATCATATGTCAACTAAAGACATTACAAAGGACAAACAAGAAAAGACAATCTGAAAACATTTGCAGAAATCAAACTAAATTAAATAGGACAAATGAAAGAAAAATGATCAATGATAACTGCAATAAGATAACAAGACAAATAACGCCACAGTGTATAAAAATAAGGGTGTAAAGAAATGAAATGAAAGGAAAGATGAGACCTACAATTATACAAACAAATCAAACAAAACTAAAGAACATAGAAATATTACAAAAACAACAAGAAGGACAGTTTCGTCACAACTAACAAATATTTGCAAACAATGTTGCATGCAAATTTCAATTAAGAAATTTGCTCCCTATAGAACGCCAGAACAAGACCAATGTCCCTTGGTATTTCCTGTTCTAGTCGCCGCCCAACCTTAAACCCGCAGAGTACAAACAAATATCACATATAAACATGTAAACATAAATATATATAAAGCATAAATGCATATATCATTAATTAATAACATGTGTTGTGGTTGGAATGTGTTGCAAAGTATGCTCAGGTTTCACTTTAATGGCACAGCTTTTAATCAAAATAAACTGGCACTTTTAATCAACCTTAAATTATCTTATTATATTGTTCAATTTTTTTCTTGAGCATGAGAAGATCCACCGATGAAATAATAACACTTATGTTCTTCTTTAGTAAGGCAATCACACACTGTAACAACCGAACAGTTTATGTTCTTCAAAGTTTTCAGCTCTGTACTGCAAAAAATGTCAACAAGCATTGACCCAGATTCATTTCACTTGTCAGAACAGGTCAAGCTGACATCGACTGTATAGTTCCTACTGGTGTTGATGTGTGTCACCTTTTGCCAAAATACACGTTCTTGTCATACTTGGTGACTTCAATCATCAAGACTGCGAAGGCTGGACCCAGGAAACTGGCCTACCACTGTAAAGTGTAGTTGTTTGACTGGCCACTACTGTAGAATGTCGTTGTAGTCTAACCCGCTGTAAATGGGTAACTCACTCTAGTCCTGAGTTAGGGAAGGCAAAGACAGCAAGGCAGTGTCTGCTATGGGATTACTGTCAAGTAATCGTTCCTCAGGTGGTACTGGTGGTCATCATTGTAAATGGTAGAGTATCCTTCTTGCTCGTTACACATGAGACAGGCAAGTACAACAAAGGTCAACTCAACCAACGCATGATTGTGTATGTATGTAGTGAGAGTGGAAACTACGCGATAGGTGGACTGTTCGATGTAGTTGACACTTGATACTATTTCACTCACACTCTTAGGCAAGTCAAAGATGTTAGGAACCGTTGTTGACGTTTCTATGTTTTTAATAATGACGCACACACTTGGACATCACGGAATACAGTCATGAGTATGTTGACATAGCAAATCATAAGGTAGCAGAATAGTAGTACATTTCATTCAGCATTCAATATTAAATAGTCAATCAATGTTCTGGTGGATTATTGATATATATACCCAAACTGACTGAACGCATCAGTGGGCATTTGTGTGTAGACATACAAAGAGTTCACTGGACGAACCTTTTCTTTAGCTAAGTTCTCCAGCTGTATCTATATTAAATATTTAGGTAACACAGTTAAACCACGATAGGGTTTTAATCTTGATGAGATCTCCGTGCCACTGTCCGAATAATAAGACTCCTGATCCGTTCTTTGGACAGTGAACCATAATGATGACAGGAATACAAAATGGCCTCCTTCCCTGAGTTTTCGCTCACTCGCCCAGCATAAGGAAAATTATCAGCCACAGTTAATTCATAACTTGAATATATAGGATTTCCTATAGTTTCCATACAGTCCCTTAGTCAGAAGGTTGCTTCATAAAGACATAAGCGCTGATGGAACCTGTCATCTTCATCAATCTATTCAAACGACCAACGATGCTCGAAAATACGATGTTTCATCTAGGTCTAACCATAAGGAGATCATCAAAGGCAAAAACGGGTCTGGCTTTACCTGGAGTCCGAATTCAAACATAATGAAATACATGAGAAGAGTCTCTAACATCATACACTTGCAGAGACATTCCTTCCTTATGGAAAAAATCATCCATAACTCACTTTAAACCTTTAACAGGGCCAGCCCTTGGAAAACACAGCCATTTCTCGGCGGCTACTTCGGAACTCTTCACGACTCGTTAAGACAACCCATGCTTCCGCTAGAGCGGCATGAAAAGAATATAGTCCTGCCTACCCATCCAAAATATACAATACAGGGCTGATTCTACTTGTACTAATAATATGTAATACATATGAATTCAGGCCATAAACATAACAAGTAAAATTAATCTATTTTCCGGCCCGAACAAATAAGGACGGACATGAGTTCAATATCCATGCGCCGAATCAATATCAAGAACGATCACTCCTATAATCAAAAGTGTAAATTAATCATGAATTATCTAGCTTTACCATAGAAAGCATTTTCATACACAAATGAATGAATGTATATATATTTTCCATATTAAATAGCCATATCGTATTTTTGTAATATGTGCGTCAAAATATGCACGCAACAGATGGGGACATGAGGATGATGTAAATACCCGACCAGACATCGAGAACTATAGAAGAAAGACTCTAGATTTAAAATCAGTATTAGTGAATTTTAAAGTATATGTATAACCATTCTAGGTCAGGACAAAATAAATTTTGGAAAAAAATGTATAATACTACACTTTACACAGAGTGTTAGTCAATTTAATCATAGGAAGTAATATTTGTGTTTGTGGTTGTGTTAGTGTAATAAATTGCCTACACACCATACTTTCATTACCCTAGACATTAGACGTAGCTATCAGACATACTAGTCAAGAATAAGCCTGATTGAGGTCGTAGGTGGTAGTAGCAAGGTACTCTGTAAACTCACCAAAACTATTATTCTCAGGGACCTTCACAACTGACCTCATTCAGTACACTAAGTCCCCATATAACATCAAAACCCACCACAGTTATGGATCGGGCAGAACAGTTGGTTTTGATCCCTTGATGTGTTTCTGTAATTGTTAAATTGTTTTGATTTAGCTGCATTTCTTGTTTTGTTGGTGTGCTGATTCACTTGATATATTTTCTACTTTTTCAAGAATTTTAATAAATTTTAACCTTTTGTTACTGCGCTGTTCATGACCTTTCTCCATACAAATTTAGCTCTTACTTTATTTTCTAGCAGTCTGTGAGAAAGAAGAGAGAGCGGGTGATTCGTAAGACTATAAGCGAGTGTGGGCTTGGCAAGAGAGATAGCTGTAATAGACCTCCTTCCAGGTTGTCATACAGTCACCCTATTTTCACACATTGTCTATGTTTTCTCTATAAATCTGACAGTTCACTTACTTTGTCGATTTCACTAAAATTGTCAAACTCGACAAATATTTCTAAAAACTCTACACGCTTGTGACAACAGCTTACAAAGAAAATAGAATGAACGATTCATTCTGTGGCAGTAATTTTAGTGAAAAAGAGAAACGATGAAGAAGTTGGACAAGAAACAGAACGATAATGAAACATTAATAAAATCGCTACTGTATTAAGGAAACTGGTGGATGTGGTGCTGGTAGAAATAGCAGTAGAAACGCAAACGCAGAAAAAAAAGAGCAAATGTGATAACAGTAATACGATTAATTAACAATAATAACAACAATAATAATTATCAATTTTAATGCGCTGTTTTTAAATCTGCAAACCGTTTTTCTCTCTCAGGTCGGGATCTCTAGAAATACGCAATTGAAGTTTTTTAACAACGCATATAGTATTACAACATCATTCGTACAAGAAGTATAACAGTTATGTAGGCTTGAATTTCTTTGCAGTCGACTTTCGTCGGTGAATGGCATGTGGTACATCGCGATGAAGCATCCAACAATAATCGGCAAGCATGGTCACACTCCACCGTCCTTGATAACGTGACTTCATTACGGCGATATCTTGATGGAATCGTTCTCCATGTTCATCGCTGACTTCGCCAAGTGTGTCAGGGAAAAAGTCAAGATGCGAATCGAGCAAATGGATTTTGAGGGACATGTTTCAGCCCATAATTCTGTATGCATCTATGCACTGCTTAAAAATATGCACATAGTCGACAGATTATTGATTTCTCAGAAAGTTATCGACGATCGATTTGAATGCCATCCATGCGCGTAGTTCACTACCCTGTAACAAGTTCTCGAATTTTTTGTCTGCAATAACTTTCCTAATCTGAGGTCGTACAAAGATACCTTCCTTTATCTTTGCATCGCTAACTTGCGGAAACTTTTCTCGGAGATAAGTAAAAGCTTTGCTCGTTTTATCTAACGCTTTTACGAAATTCTTCATGAGCCCCAACTTTATATGTAACGGTGGTAAAATGATGCTGTCTTTGTTAACTAATGGCTCGTGTATTAAATTTTTATGCCCGAGCAGCATACGATCCCTAATAGGCCACACCTTTCTTGCATAATGTTCCTGTCTGTTGCGGCTGTCCCATTCACATAGGAAGCAACAACATTTAGTATACCCAGTCTGCATGCCCGTGAGAATTGCAATGACCTTTAGGTCTCCACAAATCCGCCAATGGTAGTCATTGTTCTTTATTTTTGCCAAAAGTATAGCCATATTATCATAAGTTTCTTTCATATGAACAGAGTAGGCGACTGGAATTGATGAAAATAAATTTCCGTTATGCAATAACACGGCTTTTAGACTAGTCTTGGAAGAATCGATGAAAAGTCGACATTCGTTGACTATGTGCTCTTAACCGAGGTGCACCATTAGACCGTTTACATCTTTGCAATAGCAAATGTCATCATCCATCTCAAAGTATTGAACAAGATCTTTGTGTCAATGACGAAATTTAGATATCGGAGTATTGGGCGCTAAAAGATTCCATTCTTTGAGTCGCGAACCGAGTAATTCCGCTTGTCCTTTGGTAAGAGCGAGATCACGTATTAGATCTGAAAGTTCTGAATGGTTAATTAAGTGAACACCATCATTCACCGGTATATAATCCGAGTCAGAATTAGTTTCTAAAGCAGGTAAACTATCACTTTCTGATGGTCCATTCACGTCCAACGTATATTGTTCTAGTGGAACTGGGATCGGACACGTGATTGGATCATGAGGCACTGGTTTCGAAGCCGATTCAATATTTGGATAAACCACAGATTTTCTAGTTTTAAAAGTGAAACCATGGATATTTGTCAAGCAGAAGTAACAATCAGTAGCGTGATTTGTCGGTTCACGCCATATTACTGGCACTCCAAAAGGCATCGACTTATGCTTCGGCGATTTTCGTAACCAACCTGCCAATGTATTTGCACAAGTCGAACAAACTGCATTTGGCTTCCAAGATTTATTTGCATCATCAACTTTCGAATCGAAATAAAGTTCATATGCTTTCTTTAGTTGTCATAAGAGGTTTTGATGTTACTAAAGTATGGTATATCCTGGACAAATAGGTGTATCAGATGATACCAGGATAGTGCCAGATAAGAGACTGGTCTTATAAGAAATACCCCCTTCTCTGAAAAGAGCAAGGGTGTATGGACATCAAAGTGGGGTCAAGCTATGTAAGTTCTTAGAGAAGATGATGATGATGTACTCTGAGTTCCTAACTGCTACCTCTTGAGATCCCACAAAGATTAAAGAGTTATTGTTATTTGGCAAATTGTCTAGGGTAATTTATTTAATTTAACAGGTATTGATTTCAAACAGAACTTTAACTTTAATAAAATTATTAAGCAAGACTGTGTGAAAGTTTTATATACAATTTAATTGTCCTGAACCTCAATCTTTTCAGGTCAGGAATACTCAAAAGCAATAAAATAATATTCACACATGAAAATAAATATATTGGAAAAACTGTTCCATGTTTGTAGAGTGTTCACTGGAATAACTACACATACAGTTTCTGTTCATATGAGTGATAACGTCTGCTATTGCTATGCTGTAGGTTCTCTTTATTATTTTGCTGGTCTTATCGATTCATCATAAAAAGGGTTGTAATTCTAGTTTGATTACTCTTGGGTGAATGATTTGGATAAACTGACACTGGCCTTTATAAAGGACTTATCTTCGAATGTTGTTGCTGATATTCATATATGCACAAGTCAGGACCACAAACTTAGTAGCTCCTGACTGAGAAGATGGGGTCTGGTTCCAGTTGTATGAGGACCTCTCAACTCCCACACTTCCTCTCAATTGAATACAGCCACGAGGTAATTTCGTGATATAACCTGGAATAAAAGGACAACCACATTCCATGTAGAAGTCTGCCTTAATTCACTCACTCACAAACAACATCAAGTCTTACCATTTTTCAGATATTGTGCTAACAAGTTGCACAAGACCTAAAATCTCTTTGCCTACAGTCCTTTCAAGTTGATCATCCCTTCTCTGTATTAATTCCCTGTTAGTGTCCATAGTGCATGCTTGGCTTCCGTACGATAATTAGGTTAAGTACAAAACAGCATGTGACCTATTGATTACTTCATTCTAACTGCTCCTGTACGTTTATCACATGATCTTTGAACAGTGTGTCACTCCAGAAGAAATACTAATTAAATCGCTACTAACACTTACTGTCGTAATTTGTTACCATATTTGCAAACACTATACACATTTTTTTTCATTTCGAACATGTCTGCAAAACTACACACATTCATAAATGGGTCAATAAGGCACAACACATTGGTTTCACTTTCCACTAGCACTCGAACAAATAGGCTGTTTACTCACAAGTTAATAATTAATAAAATAAGCAAATAAATATATCTCACTTACCCTCAGGTAAAGATATTCACACACACTCAAGCTGAACTGGCCTTCTAAGGGAATCTTAGAACTGCTTTCAGAACAGAAGGCGAAGACTTGATCTTTCTATCTTTCCAATGCTGTCAGCTCGGTGTAGATTTTTGAATCTAATGGCCCCGATAGTACCACCTTGTTACTATTTATAGAACTACATCCACCCAATCGGAGGAAAAGTCAAAAAGTTAATTTTTGAGACTTGTGCCTTATGCGGTTCTGAGCGTGTTTGTATAATCTGACTAATTTTAAATATTATATATTATAGTTATTAGCGGACCGATTTTAATTATCAAAAGTGATAATTAAACGGCACATTCTTCTTTATCGTTCTATATGGTTTTCCTTCTGTTATTTCTTTGCATTTTAATCTGGGTAATTTTTTTGTAATTAAATTTGGCATTACCCTGATGTGAAAATATCACTAAAATAAATTTTTCTACTACAATAAAATTTTATCATGCGTGAATATTTATGCTTATGTGTTAAGCAATATCAGCGCTATAATTTGAGACATTTCCTTATGTTTAATTATCTTTAGTTGTTAAGAAATAAAATATATTCGTTCGGTCAAAAACACAAAATAGGCATTGTAACCAAGTTAAAAGGTTTCTTTATCCTTACCCAAAAAAAAGAAGCATTATGATTGGTTGTTAAATTTGTACTATGCTCTTAGATAATTTTGGTGGGCGGTAGATTTTGACTTGGTTCCTAGACAAATTCAAATACTATAGTTAGTTTGGGTTCAAATATTATGCTAGTTTTTGAGCGGGGAATTTGAGCGTGGTATCATACAGATTCAAAATTTTTACGACATTAGTTATGGTGTAAAGTTTTTCTGGTGAACACCATCTGTAAAATATCCGCACACGTAACAGAACAGATCAGCCGAATTTCTACAACTTCTAGAAGCCATATTTCGCTCAGAATTATTTCAAAATACAGTAACTATTTGAAAAATAGCGTAACATATGTCATGCATCTTTTAGCAGTATAAAAAGTAGAATTATTTTGCATTTTTTAAATTTTTAATAAGTTATATAGTAAAAATGAAACGGGGCAAATAACGGTTTCCCAAAAATATATTTATTCACAAATATCTTAAGAACCCGATGTGATAGAGATAAACGGATTTCAAATTTGAAATCAGCGCAAGAAACTGACCTAAGAACAATGTTGTTTGTCAGTGTAATCAGATTTCTAGGCATTATTTTTGATCGCCGTCTGACTTGGAAAAAACAGGTTGACAGAAATCGAATGAGAGCAAGACAAAGAATGGCAATTATGAAAAAACTTGCTGGAACAACTTGGGGTGCAGATGAGAAAGTGCTTAATGTTGTACATTAATATTAGACAAACATAAAGGTATGTTTTCAGGCACTCGTAAGAAATAAAGAAGTAGAACACTTGGAGAACAGAAAAACAACAGACGTGAGTGGCTTACCCAGGGTTCGAACCCCGTACCTTCCGTACGACAACTCCGCCTAGCTATGCAAGCGAATCACACTGACCCCACGGCCAGCTAGGCATCCCCTGGGGTCAGTGTGATTCGCTTGTATAGCTAGGCGGAGTTGTCGTACGGAAGGTACGGGGTTCGAACCCTGGGTAAGCCACTCACGTCTGTTGTTTTTCTGTTGTCCAAGTGTTCTACTTCTTTATTTCTTACGAGTGCCTGAAAACATACCTTTATGTTTGTCTAATATTAATTTACTGTTTACAGGCCTCGGGTTTCCCTTCCTTATGTGTTATTAATGTTTAATGTTGTACACAGGGCGAGTGAGGCCAGTCCTTGAATATGGCATGGCAGCATGGGCAACAGCAGCTAAGACAAACTTCGATAAAATTAGCAGACTCCAAAATCAAGCAATGAGAATTATAACGGGAGGCATGAAGTCAACACCTATAAAAGAACTAAAAAAGATTACATGCCTCCAGGGCTCAGCAACAGGCCGAAAAATTCAAAAGACTAACAGACCACCCAATGTGCCATAGAATGAATGCTCTTAGAAGGCAGAGACTCAAACGTAGCAATTTTGTAGAATCAACAAAACCACAAATGAGAGCAGTTTCCACAGATGAAATATCCATTGTTAAACCCATCTACACTGCACACAAGCTTCCAGTTTGGAAACAAAATCGTTTCCCTAAAATAATAGAAAACATTCCTGGAATTAAAAGAAAAAGAGCAAAACTGCAACAGATAGAAAATCCATAGCGACAAAATACATAGAGAAACATTACCCACGCAACACCTGGACCCATGCATACATAGATGGATCAGCAACAAATGCAACAGAAAATGGAGGTGGGGGTGTCTTTCTGACCTTAAGCACTGGTGCAGAAAAAAAAGGCGGTCAGTGGCGACAGGACGATTCTACAGCAACTTCAGAGCAGAGGCAGAGGCCTTGAAAACTGCAGCAGAGGTTATATTGACAGAAGAAAGCACAGAGAGACAAATTGCTTTCTTTACTGATGCACAGTCAGTAATTCCAACGTTGAAAAGACTAAATAATACAGACCTGGATGATCTCAGAATAGTGCTCCACAAACTTTGTCAACGATTCAAAAGTGTTGTGATCCAATGGATCCCATCTCATTGTAACATCACCGGCAAAAAAGAGGCTGACAGAATGGCAAAAAAAGGTTCATATCTACCTCAGCCTGATGCAAGCATAACTTTTGAGGAGTCAAAGAGTTTTATCAGAATAAGATACAGAAACAAATGGAATGTAGAACATCCAGGGCACACACAGAATGATGCTTACTACCAGCTCCACAGAAGAGAACAAGTGGTAATCTTCAGACTCCGCACTGGCCACAACAGATTGAGATACCATCTATTTAACAAGCTAAAGATAGGAACCACTGATATGTGTAACTGTGGCACTGATAAAATGACTGCTGAACATCTGCTTCAAAGTTGCCCCTTATATGTGGTATAGAGAAAGTGCATATGGCCGACGCCAGCTCCTTTCGTGGAAAAGCTTTACGGGGATTCAAATAGCCTCAAACTGACTACTGCTTTCTTTGAAAACATTCAAGTGGACGTCTGAAAGTGTACGAAGAAGATGAAGATAATCAGATGCACAAGAGAACATTTTGGTATTGTTTATCATTAATCATTGACGTACATTTTATGTGACTGCTGTAAAAATTACTTATGATTAACAATAACATAAATTTCATAGTTTTATGCTGGTTTTTGTGACATAAAACTGATGCCCTTATTTAGCTGATAACCTTTGAATTTAACTTGCAGCAGCCTGGACACAGCCTACATTTTCACTCAAACCTACGAGTGATTCAATTCGTATACGGATTAAGGTTCCTTGTTTAATGCAGCAATCATTGCTTAGGCAAGCTGATTTTAAAGAACATTTCGAAACGTAAACAATAAACTTGGGCATTTGAAATATTTGACAGCAGATACTTTGAGGAAGACTTGATAGCATTACAAGGCATCCCTTATTCTGGAATCCTCACGGAAAGAGATGCAGAAATAGACCGAGAAATACGCGAGACGAGAGCTGGAGAGATATATTAAAGGAATGAAGACGTTATAGAAAGACCTGGAAAGGATGGCACGCAATAGGGGAACGTGACACGAGTTTGTTGAAGGCGGTTGCTCCATGCCGATCTGAAAGGTAAATGTGATAAATAGAGATAGGAAGCATGCTTTAAAATACTTTAGATATTGGAGCTCAAAAGGCCCCAAACAGCAACATCTCGCCAGAGTAGAATGGCGGGATAGGCTTTTAGAGCACTTATGTAAGTTACCGCTTCATAATCATGCAGAGTTGATTGCTGTAGGTGCAGTCAGAAAATATTCTTCTTCTTTAAGTACCATGCCTAGTGGAGTAGGAGATTATGTCTCTCCACAACTTCCTGTCTCCAGTACAATTTATCAGTTTTTGTTGACTTCTTTCCATACCACGATGTCAAACTGTCCAGTATTTGCTCTCTTTGTCTTCCCCTATCTCCCTTTCCTTCATTCTTACCTGTTGTTTCGATATATTTCAGCTTTCTTCTTCTCATAACATGCCCCCAAAAAAGTGGAATACTTCTGTCTAACTTGTGAAATAAGTTTCCCTTGCGCATTGGTCAGAAATATAGAATATTTTATTTGAAAGCTATGACGTCGTTAAAACACTATAAAAATGATACAGATATCTAGATAATAACCAAATGGAACAGAAGCAATTTCAAAACAGCAGTTATTAACAAAGTTGAAGAAGTGACGAGTAAGTGTGGACAAAAACAAAAACCTTTGCCACTCTCAACGCCCTCCCTCACAAGAGTTAAGAGTATATCATCAAAACCATACAACAATGTAATCGTGTGTACAAGTGAAAACGCGAAATGTTAATGAGTTAAAACAAAGGCAGTTTCCTACGCTATTACAATCTATCATCTCATCTCAACCCGTAACCCGTCATGGGTCGTACGTGTGCCATGGTGGAAGCATCGG
The DNA here is from genome assembly GCA_024509875.1 of Oreohelix idahoensis. NCBI lineage: Eukaryota > Metazoa > Mollusca > Gastropoda > Stylommatophora > Oreohelicidae > Oreohelix > Oreohelix idahoensis. Next base: position 126,025 of record JAMPIV010001937.1, read on the forward strand.
CAGACAGGGTCCTCCACTGCTCTTATTAAAATTACAAAAAGCAAATAAAAAATAAAAAAAATACAAAGGCATGTGTGCCGTAACGAAGACAAGAAAGAGCAACAAGAAATAAAACAATAGAGCATGCAGATAAACGACTTAAAGATGGATTGTTAAAGGTAAAAAAAAAATGAGTGTTAGTATTAAAAAAAGGAAAGTGCACATTTAAAAACAGGGAATGAAAAATGGGTAGCGAGAGAGAGAGAGAGAGAGAGAGAGAGAGAGAGAGAGAGAGAGAGAGAGAGAGAGAGAGAGAGAGAGAGAGAGAAGAAAAAAGATAGTGACGGGAAGGCCAAGATACATGTAAAGAAGGTCTGATGCGAAATTGAAATTATTGTTAAAGGCGTTGACGTATATAAGGTTCTCAGATTAAAATCAAAATCAAAAACTGTTTACAGAAGGAAACCATGTGTAATTTTTTTCCTTCTATCGTCGAACAAGAATGATCAGTAAAATAAAGGTTGAATATTGGTAGATTTCTGTGCTTGTCAAAATATAACACCAGTGCTCAACAATATAACACCAGTGATCAACAATATATGCTGTTCAAAAAAAGAAACGCAACATTATTGCAGTGGTAATGGACACCAAATTTCAAACTTGTACCAAAATTTTATTTTACGGAATTAATGTTTCAATCTTGGCATGAAGAAACTTTCAGACTTTAACAATGAAATGATGTTCATTAAATTTGGTTTGGACTTTTATTCTTTGCGACTGAGGCCTCCGTTTCAGTAAGGTGTATGGCCTCCTCTGGCCTCTATCAGAGAACGACATCTCCTTGACATGGATCCGATTAGCCGTTGGATCTGTTGTTGTGGGATGGCTGCCCACTCTTCCCGCAGTGCAAGAGACAACTGTCGGAGATTGGCTGGAGCCACGTCTCGCTGGCGGAGTCGTCTGTCGAGTTTATCCCATAAGTGTTCTATGGGGTTCATGTCTGATGACATGGCTGGCCACGGAATGGTCTGGACGTTGTTGTCAGCGAGGAACTGGGTGGTGAGTTGTGCCACATGAGGTCGAGCGTTATCCTGCTGAAAAATCGACCATCGTGCAGCCAGAAGTGGAAGGACGTGAGGACGAAGAATTTCAGCGACGTATCGTTGGACATTCAGGCGTCCTTCAATTTGCACCAGGTCACTTCTTCCCATGAAGTTGATCGCCCCCCACATCAGTACACCTCCACCACCATGTGGAGGAGCCTCATCAACGCTGTTCTGGGCGTAGCGCTCATGGACTCTGCGGTAAACTCTTCTCCGTCTATCGTGTCGATGGAGCACAAAAAATGATTCATCACTAAACCAAACCCGTCTGCAGTCCTTCCCAACGGTCCATTGACGACGCTGGTTCGCCCACTGCAGTCGGTTCTGGCGATGCCGGTCCGTAAGAACAGGACCTCTGTAGGGTCTTCTAGCCCAAAGACCAGAGTCGTGCAGCCGGTTCCTGACCGTTTGATCTGAAATTCGACGAGCTGCTGACATTGACTGGACTGTGGAGGACGCAGATGCAAGTCGATTCCTGAGGTGACGCAGCCGTATGAAGCGGTCTTCGGCAGGAGTTGTGACTCTGGGTCTTCCACTGCGCGGCCGGTCTGCCACTGAGCCAGTTTCTTGAAATCGCCTCCAAAGGCGACTAATGATGCTTTTAACCACATTAAATTGTCTGGCCACTACACTTTGTGACTGTCCAGTCTGTAAACGTCCAATGATGATGAGTCATTGTTCTGTAGTGAGATGAGCCATACTTGCGCATTAAATTTTCAACTGAATTTATTCGAGAGCTTCAATCTTTTATAGGCATTCAATAATATTGTCAGAGAGTTTTGTGTTCAGTCAGTTTCTCGGGATTTTCATGAACCTGTCACGAGTTATTGTCAAAAATGTAGTTTTGACCTTGACCTCTTTTAGGACCTCACGAATCATGAGGTGAGTACAATTCAGGTAACCACGAGAAGTTAATGACCAGATGGACACAGTCGATAGGTTGACTGATATCCAATCAGCGAATATCTTTTATAAAAGTAACACCAAAAAAGTTGCGTTTCTTTTTTGTGAACAGTATAACATCAGCGCTCAACAATATAACACCAGTGCTCAACAATATAACACCAGTGTTCAACAATATAACACCAGTGCTAACAAATATAACACCACTGGCCAACTTTATAATACCAGTGGTCAACAATATTATATTGGTGATCAACAATCTTACACTGGTGGTCAACAATATTATACCAGTAGTCAACAATAGTGTACTTGTGATCAGCAATATGATACTGGATGTCAACAATATTATACTGATAGTCAACAATATTATACACGTATTCAACAATATTATACTTGTATTCAACAATATTATACTAGTGGTCATCAATATTAAACTGGTAGTCAACACTATTAAACTGGTAGTCAACACTATTAAACTGGTAGTCAACAATATTGCACTGTTAGTCAACACTGTTATGCTGGTGGTCAGCAATATTATACTGTTAGTCGACAATAGTATACAGGTAGTCAATAATATTATACTGGTGGTCAAAAATGTTAGAATGCTGGTCAAAAATATTATACTGCTGGTCAAAAAGGTATACTGGTGGTCAACAATTTTATACTGGTGGTCAAAAATATTATACTGCTGGTCAAAAAGGTATACTGGTGGTCGACAATATTATACTGGTGGTCAACAATATTATACTGGTGGGTGCTCAACAATATTATACTGGTGGTCAATAATATTATATTGGTGGTCAACAATATTATATTGGTGGTCAACAATATTATATTGGTGGTCAACAATATTATATTGGTGGTCAACAATATTAAACTGGTGGTCAACGGTATTATACTGGCAGACAACGGTATTATACTATTAGTGAACAATATTATAATGGTAGTTAAGGATATTATGCAATTAGTTAACAATATTATAATGGTAGTTAAGGATATTATGCAATTAGTTAACAATATTATAATGGTAGTTAAGGATATTATGCAATTAGTGAACAATATTATAATGGTAGTTAAGGATATTATGCAATTAGTTAACAATATTATAATGGTAGTTAAGGATATTATGCAATTAGTTAACAATATTATAATGGTAGTTAAGGATATTATGCAATTAGTTAACAATATTACAATGGTAGTTAAGGATATTATGCAATTAGTTATTAATATTATAATGGTAGTTGAGGATATTATGCAATTAGTTAACAATATTACAATGGTAGTTAAGGATATTATGCAATTAGTTAACAATATTACAATGGTAGTTAAGGATATTATGCAATTAGTTAACAATATTACAATGGTAGTCAACAATAATTCATGACTGTATAACGGACAAAATGACGGTACCTTCCCCTTGTTTTCCGTCGGTGTATGTACGGGTGTCTCAGTTAGCTTTTGTCCAAAAAGAATGCACTATATAAATAAGCATAGCAGTGTTAAAACACTTTAATAGATTAAATATCTAGGAAAGTTAATAACATAAGTTGGAAGATTATCTCAGAGGTTACAAGTAGAATAACACAGGCAAAAGCTGCATTCCTCAAAATGAAAGAAGTATTTTACGCAACAAAATTTCCAAAACAGAAGTTTGAAAACTAGTTATTTCATGTTATACAATGACTACAACCCACAAAAGTGAGATCCAAACCTCAGAAATGAGGCATCTGAGAAAGTTGGTTGAAGTAACAAGAGACATTGTTCGCAACCAGAAGATACGTCATGGCCTAAAAACCCAACTCCTGCAGACCCAAGTAGAACAGTCCCAGTTCAGATGGTTTGGCAATGTCTGCAGAATGGGAGAAGATCGGCTGCCAAGGCAGGTATGGGAGGCTAAGAGCCAGGAATCCAGACCTCCAGGACGACCCAGAGTCCGCTGGGAGGACAACATTAGACAATCTCTGAAGGACCGAAGACTAGAATGGAACCATGCAGGCGATAGGATATTATGGCGCTCTTTCTTCCAAACTTCTCACACCATGTGGTAGAAGAGGAACGACTAAGTAATTAAGTATACAAAACCAATCCTGACATACGGAAGCGAGTCATAGACAACTAGTCAAGCAATAAGTAAGCACCAGAGTTTATAGAGATGAGATTTTAAAGAAGAATGTCAAAAATATCATGGACAGTATTTTAAAAAAAACATATAGATGATTAATTAGGATGTCCTTAAAGAGGCCAATATACAAATGAGACTTATTAGTCAAGTTAGAAGGAAACATTCGACTTGCCTCAGACACGTTATGAGCAGAATAAAGTTGGAACATATCGTAACAACAGGAAAGATTAAAGGAAAACAAAACAGACGACGACAGTGAGAGAAGACACTAGACAGTCAGACGCCATGACATGAAAAATAAAACAGTCAACAACGGAACTGATAATTATCAGTACTAGAGCTAGGAAGTTGTGGAGAGGCATGATCATCAACGCCACCAGGCATGGTACTTGAAGAAGAAGAAGGTCAACAATTTTACCTTTGATGACCAATAGCGCATTAGTTGATATTTCACTGTGGTTCTCAATCTTGATTGCGGCAACATTTTGTTTGTCAATTCTATCATAAACGGTCACATTTGTCATGTTATCTCTTTCGGACATACGTGCATAAAGTAATAATTATCGTCAATTTCCCGTTCTCTCCTGTGGAGCACGGAGCCATCATTGCAGCTGGACCCCTAGCAGGGATCCTGCAATAATCATTCACATTATCTTGCAGCAGTGATTTCTGTAGCAATATGTTTGATGCGTTTGCAATCCTCATACACAACTACATATTAGTCGCAATGCACAACATGCTTGAGGGTGCAGTAGTCTATATCTTTCTTTGTCTCATCAGAGACCCCCGGCACCCACACGGGGGTCGTACATACAATCATTATTATCACCCTTCAGCTCCCCGCGGAACAAAGGTTTTCAGCAAATTTTTACCAAGTCTCCCTGTCCGGGGCCATCAGCTCAAGGTCTATCCATTTCTTCTTCATGTCTGTCTTCAGTTCTCTTCTCCATGTGTTCATTGGTCTGCGTCTACCTCTCTTACCCTGGTGGATTCCAGAACAAGGACTACCTTGTGATGCTATCAACAGGTTTCCTCAGTGTGTGTCCTATCCATCTCCAGCGTCTGCTTCTCTTGTTCCACTGTCACGTGTCTGGTTCTTGTTATCTCTTGTTCCACTGACACGTGTCTGGTTCTTGTTATCTCTTGTTCCACTGACACATGTCTGGTTCTTGTTATCGCTTGTTCCACTGACACGTGTCTGGTTCATGTTATCTCTTGTTCCACTGACACGTGTCTGGTTCTTGTTATCTCTTGTTCCACTGACACGTGTCTGGTTCTTGTTATCTCTTGTTCCACTGACACGTGTCTGGTTCTTGTTATCTCTTGTTCCACTGACACGTGTCTGGTTCTTGTTATCTCTTGTTCCACTGACACTTGTCTGGTTCTTGTTATCTCTTGTTCCACTGACACTTGTCTGGTTCTTGTTATTTCTTGTTCCACTGACACGTGTCTGGTTCTTGTTATCTCTTGTTCCACTGACACTTGTCTGGTTCTTGTTATCTCTTGTTCCACTGACACTTGTCTGGTTCTTGTTATCTCTTGTTCCACTGACACGTGTCTGGTTCTTGTTATCTCTTGTTCCACTGACACATGTCTGGTTCTTGTTATCTCTTGTTCCACTGACACGTGTCTGGTTCTTGTTATCTCTTGTTCCACTGACACGTGTCTGGTTCTTGTTATCTCTTGTTCCACTGACACTTGTCTGGTTCTTGTTATCTCTTGTTCCACTGACACTTGTCTGGTTCTTGTTATCTCTTGTTCCACTGACACGTGTCTGGTTCTTGTTATGTCTTGCTCCACTGGCTTTTGTCTGGTTCTTGTCATCTCTTGTTCCACTGACACGTGTCTGGTTCTTGTTATCTCTTGTTCCACTGACACGTGTCTGGTTCTTGTTATCTCTTGTTCCACTGGCTCTTGTCTGGTTCTTGTTATCTCTTGTTCCACTGACACGTGTCTGGTTCTTGTTATCTCTTGTTCCACTGACACTTGTCTGGTTCTTGTTATCTCTTGTTCCACTGACACGTGTCTGGTTCTTGTTATCTCTTGCTCCACTGGCTTTTGTCTGGTTCTTGTCATCTCTTGTTCCACTGACACGTGTCTGGTTCTTGTTATCTCTTGTTCCACTGACACGTGTCTGGATCTTGTTATCTCTTGTTCCACTGGCTCTTGTCTGTTTCTTGTTATCTCTTGTTCCACTGACACGTGTCTGGTTCTTCTTATCTCTTGTTCCACTGACACATGTCTCGTTCTTGTTATCTCTTGTTCCACTGGCTCTTGTCTGGTTCTTGTTATCTCTTGTTCCACTGACACGTGTCTGGTTCTTGTTACCTCTTGTTCCACTGACACGTGTCTGGTTCTTGTTATCTCTTGTTCCACTGACACGTGTCTGGTTCTTGTTATCTCTTGTTCCACTGGCTTTTGTCTGGTTCTTGTTATCTCTTGTTCCACTGACACGTGTCTGGTTCTTGTTATCTCTTGTTCCACTGACACGTGTCTGGTCCTTGTTATCTCTTGTTCCACTGGCTCTTGTCTGGTTCTTGTTATCTCTTGTTCCACTGACACGTGTCTGGTTCTTGTTATCTCTTGTTCCACTGACACATGTCTGGTTCTTGTTATCTCTTGTTCCACTGACACGTGTCTGGTTCTTGTTATCTCTTGTTCCACTGGCTTTTGTCTGGTTCTTGTTATCTCTTGTTCCACTGACACGTGTCTGGTTCTTGTTATCTCTTGTTCCACTGACACGTGTCTGGTTCTTGTTATCTCTTGTTCCAATGACACGTGTCTGGTTCTTGTTAACTCTTGTTCCACTGACACATGTCTGGTTCTTATTATCTCTTGTTCCACTGACACGTGTCTGGTTCTTGTTATCTCTTGTTCCACTGGCTCTTGTCTGGTTCTTGTTATCTCTTGTTCCACTGACACGTGTCTGGTTCTTGTTATCTCTTGTTCCACTGACACGTGTCTGGTTCTTGTTATCTCTTGTTCCACTGACACATGTCTGGTTCTTGTTATCTCTTGTTCCACTGACACGTGTCTGGTTCTTGTTATCTCTTGTTCCACTGGCTTTTGTCTGGTTCTTGTTATCTCTTGTTCCACTGACACGTGTCTGGTTCTTGTTATCTCTTGTTCCACTGACACGTGTCTGGTTCTTGTTATCTCTTGTTCCACTGACACGTGTCTGGTTCATGTTATCTCTTGTTCCACTGACACATGTCTGGTTCTTGTTATCTCTTGTTCCACTGACACGTGTCTGGTTCTTGTTATCTCCTGTTCCACTGACACCTTTCTGGTTCTTGTTATCTCTTGTTCCACTGACACGTGTCCGGTTCTTGTTATCTTTTGTTCCACTGACACGTGTCTAGTTCTTGTTATCTCTTGTTCCACTGACACGTGTCTGGTTCTTGTTATCTCTTGTTCCACTGACACGTGTCTGGTTCTTGTTATCTCTTGTTCCACTGACACGTGTCTGGTTCTTGTTATCTCTTGTTCCACTGACACGTGTCTGGTTCTTGTTATCTCTTGTTCCACTGACACTTGTCTGGTTCTTGTTATCGTGTCTGGTTCTTGTTATCTCTTGCTCCACTGGCTTTTGTCTGGTTCTTGTCATCTCTTGTTCCACTGACACGTGTCTGGTTCTTGTTATCTCTTGTTCCACTGACACGTGTCTGGATCTTGTTATCTCTTGTTCCACTGGCTCTTGTCTGTTTCTTGTTATCTCTTGTTCCACTGACACGTGTCTGGTTCTTGTTATCTCTTGTTCCACTGACACATGTCTGGTTCTTGTTATCTCTTGTTCCACTGGCTCTTGTCTGGTTCTTGTTATCTCTTGTTCCACTGACACGTGTCTGGTTCTTGTTATCTCTTGTTCCACTGACACGTGTCTGGTTCTTGTTATCTCTTGTTCCACTGACACGTGTCTGGTTCTTGTTATCTCTTGTTCCACTGGCTTTTGTCTGGTTCTTGTTATCTCTTGTTCCACTGACACGTGTCTGGTTCTTGTTATCTCTTGTTCCACTGACACGTGTCTGGTTCTTGTTATCTCTTGTTCCACTGACACTTGTCTGGTTCTTGTTATCTCTTGTTCCACTGACACGTGTCTGGTTCTTGTTATCTCTTGTTCCACTGACACTTGTCTGGTTCTTGTTATCTCTTGTTCCACTGACACTTGTCTGGTTCTTGTTATCTCTTGTTCCACTGACACTTGTCTGGTTCTTGTCATCTCTTGTTCCACTGGCACTTGTCTGGTTCTTGTCATCTCTTGTTCCACTGGCACTTGTCTGGTTCTTGTCATCTCTTGTTCCACTAGCTCTTGTCTGGTTCTTGTTATCTCTTGTTCCACTGACACTTGTCTGGTTATCTCTTGTTCCACTGACACTTGCCTGGTTATCTCTTGTTCCACTGACACTTGTCTGGTTCTTGTCATCTCTTGTTCCACTGACACTTGTCTGGTTCTTGTTATCTCTTGTTCCACTGACACTTGTCTGGTTCTTGTTATCTCTTGTTCCACTGACACTTGTCTGGTTCTTGTTATCTCTTGTTCCACTGACACTTGTCTGGTTCTTGTTATCTCTTGTTCCACTGACACTTGTCTGGTTCTTGTTATCTCTTGTTCCACTGACACTTGTCTGGTTCTTGTTATCTCTTGTTCCACTGACACGTGTCTGGTTCTTGTTATCTCTTGTTCCACTGACACTTGTCTGGTTCTTGTTATCTCTTGTTCCACTGACACTTGTCTGGTTCTTGTTATCTCTTGTTCCACTGACACTTGTCTGGTTCTTGTTATCTCTTGTTCCACTGGCACTTGTCTGGTTCTTGTTATCTCTTGTTCCACTGACACTTGTCTGGTTCTTGTTATCTCTTGTTCCACTGACACTTGTCTGGTTCTTGTTATCTCTTGTTCCGCTGGCACTTGTCTGGTTCTTGTTATCTCTTGTTCCACTGGCACTTGTCTGGTTCTTGTCATCTCTTGTTCCACTTACATTTTTCTGGATTCTTGTCATCTCTTGTTCCACTTACCCTTGTCTGGGTTCTTGTCATCTCTTGTTCCACTTACACTTGTCTGGGTTCTTGTCATCTCTTGTTCCACTTACCCTTGTCTGGGTTCTTGTCATCTCTTGTTCCACTTACCCTTGTCTGGGTTCTTGTCATCTCTTGTTCCACTTACACTTGTCTGGGTTCTTGTTATCTCTTGTTCCACTTACACTTGTCTGGGTTCTTGTCATCTCTTGTTCCACTGACACTTGTCTGGTTCTTGTTATCTCTTGTTCCACTGACACGTGTCTGGTTCTTGTTATCTCTTGTTCCACTGACACTTGTCTGGTTCTTGTCATCTCTTGTTCCACTGACACTTGTCTGGTTCTTGTCATCTCTTGTTCCACTGACACGTGTCTGGTTCTTGTCATCTCTTGTTCCACTGACACTTGTCTGGTTCTTGTCATCTCTTGTTCCACTGACACTTGTCTGGTTCTTGTCATCTCTTGTTCCACTGACACTTGTCTGGTTCTTGTCATCTCTTGTTCCACTGACACTTGTCTGGTTCTTGTTATCTCTTGTTCCACTTTTACTTGTCTGGTTCTTGTTATCTCTTGTTCCACTGACACTTGTCTGGTTCTTGTTATCTCTTGTTCCACTGACACTTGTCTGGTTCTTGTTATCTCTTGTTCCACTGACACTTGTCTGGTTCTTGTTATCTCTTGTTCCACTGACACGTGTCTGGTTCTTGTTATCTCTTGTTCCACTGGCTTTTGTCTGGTTCTTGTTATCTCTTGTTCCACTGACACGTGTCTGGTTCATGTTATCTCTTGTTCCACTGACACATGTCTGGTTCTTGTTATCTCTTGTTCCACTGACACGTGTCTGGTTCTTGTTATCTCTTGTTCCACTGACACCTTTCTGGTTCTTGTTATCTCTTGTTCCACTGACACGTGTCTGGTTCTTGTTATCTCTTGTTCCACTGACACGTGTCTAGTTCTTGTTATCTCTTGTTCCACTGACACGTGTCTGGTTCTTGTTATCTCTTGTTCCACTGACACGTGTCTGGTTCTTGTTATCTCTTGTTCCACTGGCTCTTGTCTGGTTCTTGTTATCTCTTGTTCCACTGACACGTGTCTGGTTCTTGTTATCTCTTGTTCCACTGACACATGTCTGGTTCTTGTTATCTCTTGTTTCACTGACACGTGTCTGGTTCTTGTTATCTCTTGTTCCACTGGCTTTTGTCTGGTTCTTGTTATCTCTTGTTCCACTGACACGTGTCTGGTTCTTGTTATCTCTTGTTCCACTGACACGTGTCTGGTTCTTGTTATCTCTTGTTCCACTGACACGTGTCTGGTTCTTGTTATCTCTTGTTTCACTGACACATGTCTGGTTCTTGTTATCTCTTGTTCCACTTACACGTGTCTGGTTCTTGTTATCTCTTGTTCCACTGACACGTGTCTGGTTCTTGTTATCTCTTGTTCCACTGACACGTGTCTGGTTCTTGTTATCTCTTGTTCCACTGACACGTGTCTGGTTCTTGTTATCTCTTGTTCCACTGACACGTGTCTGGTTCATGTTATCTCTTGTTCCACTGACACGTGTCTAGTTCTTGTTATCTCTTGTTCCACTGGCTTTTGTCTGGTTCTTGTTATCTCTTGTTCCACTGACACGTGTCTGGTTCTTGTTATCTCTTGTTCCACTGACACGTGTCTGGTTCTTGTTATCTCTTGTTCCACTGACACCTTTCTGGTTCTTGTTATCTCTTGTTCCACTGACACGTGTCTGGTTCTTGTTATCTCTTGTTCCACTGACACGTGTCTGGTTCTTGTTATCTCTTGTTCCACTGACACATGTCTGGTTCTTGTTATCTCTTGTTCCACTGACACGTGTCTGGTTCTTGTTATCTCTTGTTCCACTGACACGTGTCTGGTTCTTGTTATCTCTTGTTCCACTGACACTTGTCTGGTTCTTGTTATCTCTTGTTCCACTGACACGTGTCTGGATCTTGTCATCATTTCCACATTAGTGATCTTGTCATACAACTTCAATCCTTCTGTTCCATGCACGCACGTATTTATGAAAGTCTGTAGGTTTTTGGTTGTAATTTTTGTTGTTCTCCATGTTTCACAGCCATGCAAAAGGATTGACTTGACATTTAAATTGAAAATTCTGATTTTTGTGTTGGACTTGATTTCTTGTGATCTCCATATATATTTATCAATCTCCATATATTTCTCAATCTCCTTATATTTCTCAATCTCCATATATTTCTCAATCTCCATATATTTCTCAATGCATTGAAAGCTCCTCTACCCTTTTTATTCTTTTTTTTTAAAATATCGTTATCTGTCCATCCAACAGTGTCTATACTGCTGTCAAGGTATATGTATGATTCTACTTCTGCAGTTGTGCTTCTTCAAGTGCTATACTGTTTTCCTTTCCCTGCATTTATTCTCATTCTCTTTATGTTTGCCATGTAAATTTTAAAACCCACTTGCAGTGACCTCTCATCAAGCACTTTCATTTTGTCTTGCATTACATTACGATTATGGGACAGGAGAGAGGTCGTCGGCAAAATCTGCACCCACTGTAACTTTAGGGAACTTTACTCATTGTGGCTTCGCTTTGCGCCATTTGTATTCTGAGATATGCCATTTCATAGTTGATCGGAAAAGACGTCTTGCCACTTCTACATTCCTACAGCAAATAGTTAAAGACCTCAACAAAGAAAGTTTTAACATTACTTGTACATTGTTCATTTTGGAATTTTTTTTATTTTTTTTTTTTTAAATCTGTGAGGCACACAAGCTAAAGTTCCGGAAAAATAAATCTCTTGGAATGATGAACTTTGAACAATCTTTACTTTGCTTTAAATCCGCCTATCTAAGCATTAGCTTTTTTCTTGCGGACCGCGTAAACAAACACGCGCTGTAATAGTTTTGTGGATCTTAATCTCTTAAATAGTATCTACCGTTTCTTGATACTGGTTAAATTATGTCTTTATAGGCCAGTCCAAGCTTCCTTTATAGCGAACATAATTTCGAAAGCTCAACTGATTTCGTCCTTGTACATACTACAATAAAGTATTTTAGACTCGCATGGGTGGCTCTTCTCTCTTCCCGAAGGAAATAACTCGTACCACACACGCGGGCCCACATTGAGCGATCTGGAATTACAACTTTATCAAAGCATAAAATTCAGTAACCGCGCAAATATAAAGCATTAATGTAGAGTTTTATGACTGAAGGCAATGTATGTTACGAAGCTTATCTCGGTGTTATTGGAGTGCATGTGTGCAGCCGGTTTCTGTGCATTAAATCTCTGTCTATCATGGTCTTTGCTCGTAGTTTACTGCTCCTGGGTTTAAAGCCAATGTTTGTGGGATTTTGATTACTTTAAACATCTAAGTTAGCCGGATTAGGGATATTCTTGCTGGGAGGGAAAGATAGAATTCAGGTTCGAAAACAAGCGGAACACACAATCTCAGAACGGACAAGACTATTTTGAAAATCGCTTCTTTTCAAGACGAAAAACAAAACCATTTCAGAAATGACAAGAGTAACACGTTTATAGTTTATTTAAAAGAAAAAAAAGGAATTTACCATCTAGAAATAATGCGAGTAGATATTTATAGTTTTATTAGACGAAGAGGGATAAATAGCATCACAGAATGACAAGAATAAGATTGTTATAGCTTTTTTTTTTAAAGAAAAGAGAAACATATCATCACAGAGATGATGAGAGTAACATATGTATAACTTGTTAAAAGCAAAGAGAAACTTGCCGTCAAGAAATGATTGGAGTTGATAGTCATAGTTTCATTAGATGAAAATATATAAATACCATCACCGAATGGCAAAACGAAGGTTGTTGTCAATTTTTAGAAGAAAGAAAAATCATACCATCATAGAGATAACAAAACGAAGGTTGTAGTGGTATTTTAACAAAAAAAAGGAACATACCAACACAGAGATGACAATACGAAGGTTATTGTCGTTTGTGTGTGTGTATGTGAAGAAAAGAGGATCATACCATCACAGAGATGACAAAACGAAGGTTATTGTCGTTTTTTAGAAGAAAAGAGGAAAATACCATCACAGAGAAGACAAGAATAAGATGTTTATGATTTATTTAGTAGATGTCACAAAATATCTTATGTTGCGCACCTAGGTTTTGAAGGAATAAAAATATCTTTTGTTGCGCACATCAGATTTAAAGGAAATGGTGCAAATGGGTGCAGAAAGGGGATTGAACAGGAAGCCTTGGGAGAAAGATGTCAGTTAACCGGCTAGAATAGCCGTAGTTCATTTACTTATGCTCGCCTTATGATTATTAGTTTTAGGCAGCGTTGTTTGCATAATCTGATGGTAGCGGGCTGTGTTGAGCCAATCAGATGGTTTTTGCTGTTATTATTGAGGTTATATGTGTAGTATCGTGATCATTAAAAGGTAGATTGTCAGCACGCCTTCGGGTCTTATTTGTGTGACCTCTCGCAGTTATATACGAGTTAATAAGAGGACAGTGTCATAATGAAATTGTAGGTATTATACTGTGACAAGTAGCACAAAAAAAAACTAACTTACCATCTAGAAATAATAGGAGTAGATATATTTAGTTTCATTAGAAGAAACGAGATAATACCATCATATAATGACAAGACTACTATTGTACAAGCTTTTTTTTCATAATAAGAAAAGAGAAACATCTCCTCACAGAGATGACAAGAGTTGTTGTTGTTTAACTAGGTGTGACGTATTGGTCGCTCCCCTTTTCGTATTTTGTCTCTCTCTCCCATTTTCTACTTATTTCTCATTTTCGGCGCACAGAAATATATGCCCAGTCACTTGTTTACACTTCTTCCTGTAATAATCTGGCATGTTTATTTGCTTGCCCATCCTCACTGAGAGTTGATACAAGAAAGACCAGATTGGCCGGCAGTCTTTTTCGGGTAGTGACACACGGTGTTTGTGTTTGCACAGGTATCGCCGGTCGTATGACAGACACACCTGAAGACGACGGAAATGTTGTAATCGCTTCCGGACAGAATTGTTACGAAGATATTATTTGTGATAATGTAGGAAGTTGTGAGTGTAAACATTAACGATAATCGACGGAAAACCCATTCCTTATATGGAAAGTGACTTTTAAGAAAACACGTGGAATTTTCCTATAAGGAAATTGTTGGGATAAACCTCATCATAGCACGCATGATTGAATACAATTGCCTGGGCAATTCTAGATGTTATAAACAATATTTCTTATTGGAGCCTGGTGATATAGTAACAACCACGTGCGTGGGACGAAAGTTGCAATATTATCTGACGCTTTCGCCGGTTTAGAGCACTGTGAAATTCACCTCGCCAAGAAGACAGCCAGCTAGCCAGAGTAAGGCGTAGGATCAGAATTTCATTTATCGGACCGACTCTTGTTTGAGCATCTTGTGGAATTATATTCCAGGAAAACTCTGCCTACATTAACACGGAAAGCCGGAATCATAAGAATCTGAACACAAAGTCAGAGTGGAAGCCTAGTGTAAAGTAATACCCCAGACCGCATGTAATAAGCATCTTAAACAATATTATTCACCTTTTCAATCAGTGCAAATGTAAAGATATTCAATATAAATGTAATGAATGTTTTCCGCTCACTAGGATTAATAGTAATGATCAGAGAATGTAAAGTTCTTAGGTAGATGGGATGGTGGAAGGAAAAGGGGGGGGGGAGACATGATTGTGTGCCAGGAAACCCAATGCTCAGGAGGGTATTTTATTCTCTTCTTTCATAATACTAGTCGGCGGTACCAATTGAGGGTGCTATCTCTGGAACAAAGTGTATGGTGTAAGTGGCCTGCAGTCAACGCTAGATACCATCATCAGACGGGTCTTGAAGACGCTGGATCAACTTCGTGATTACTCCCTGATATTTCTTGGAACGTGTCGCAACCTCCAGACTTGACCAATGACGACAGTGCATCAGTCCATAACCTGCAAAGAACCAAACATCGGCTGGAGCAGAAACCAACAAACTTACTGGCAGCTAAGTACAAACTTAAAAGCTGCCAAGTGAACTTTCGGACAATTCCTTCAATATAAATAACATCACCCTGTGATGATTACTTTTTTTAAGAGAATTAGTCATTTTACACTGTTAAATATAATTGATTATTAAATTTGTTATTTGTGTATATACACATTTATAGTTGATTTAAGCCTTTTGAGTGGACTGAACCCGTATGTCTCAGTCACCTTAAATACACTTAAAACAGAGCTGCTAAATTAAGATTTCACTGAATTAAATAAGTTGGGGGCTTGAACGAGCTAAATCATACAATATGTCTCTTCACAAAATTTGTCGGGCAGATAATAAGTTAACTTTGCTAAGATAAATTCAGCATTGTTTTTGATTTCTGAATATCTTGTGAACACTCCCTCAAGAACGAAGCAGCATCATCCTTCTATTTGCATCTCTGCCAAGAGTAATCTTGAGCAAAGGTAGATACCTTTGAAGACCCACATTAGATACTCTAGGCTTTGGCCATTGCTGGACCATCAATTCAGAGCAAATGGGAGGCTATACGTGACACCCTGGCTGCTGAGCTTCTTTTACAGCCAATACCAAGTTGAAAAGTCCTTGATATTATCTACACTGTAGATCTAGGCTTTTCTCGTGGCGTTTCTGCCATTCCGAAACATATTGAGTTGAAGTCATGACTCCTCCAAGCTTAGTGCGCAATGCTCTCAACATGTTTCACCACAAGGGAATTAATAGATATGTGTGGATGATTTCAAGAGCCAATGAGGCTGTAATTAGCCTGACAAACAGAGGTTCACATGCAAATTTACATACAATAGCATTGTACATAGCTAGTGGTCATATAAGGATGACTCCAGAAATGCTCCATGCATAGATGACAAAATTAAGATGTTTATAACTGTGACGTATAACGGAAATGAAGCCTCCTGTATCCGACAGCCTTTCATGACCTCAGACTAGTTTTAAGATTCGCTAACAAAGTCACGCATTTCTCTGCCTGTCTGACTCACCTTGTAATCCACGCCTCTTTTTTTAATTGACCATATCAAACGAGCTTGTTTACCAACTTCCGCAACCTGTCATTCATAGCAGGGGGCGAACCACGTTCGTTTACGCAAGTTTCTCACGCGAGCGAATCTGTCAATATTACGATGACGAGCAGATCGCACGTGGAAAACACGTGGAAAGGTAACGACCTTTGAAGATTCTCTATAAGGGGAGCAAATCCTTTGATCTCGAGAAACAGGTAAAATCTCTGACGGGAGGCCGCTACACGGGTTAAGCTTTTGTTGTCGATAAGCAACGGCCGGCAGAAGCGACCGTTAAACCCTTGATCTGGGAAACGTAGTTTCAGATTTCTCTGCTGGGAAACGGAGTGTGAGAATTCACATCTTCTAGAGATCATAACAACATGATCGTATATAAACTGCGTCTTTCTTAAATCATTATCAGAGTCGCTCAGATTTCTTTCGGAGAGTCTAGACACGTTATCTAGAACCACTGGGAATAGATGCGTTAATAGAGCGTGGTGTTTCTTTCTGGATTTCTAGTAATATATAAATTTGTGCTTAAGCGTATTAAAGTGTTAACAGTTTTAGCATCTTAAATTCACTGTGATTTTCTAAGTGTTAAAAGACTAGCGAATTAAATAACGCGTAGCTATTTTTATTCCAGATGTTTCAGTTGGGAATGTAAATTTAATCACCCGCTATCACACAGAAAGAGACGGCTTAGTTGAGTAATAAATACACTAGGCGACTGATAATTGACGGAATACAATTCACTTTTATTTCAATGTGTGTAATTTAGTGACTGTGTTTGACTATCTCATGCGACTAAACAAACAGACGCCAAAAATCTAATAGTTATTAATGAAAGGCGATATTTGTTGAGTGCGCGTAGGGATAATTTAATCATAATTGACATTATGCGCTGATCGTTGACCGGAGCAGGAGGGGGAGAAGGCTGCATGCCTCAACCAAACTTGCACCCGCTAAGCAACGCGCGACGGGATAAGCTAGACATAACGTGCGCCTTTCAACTGTAATCAGGACTGACGGAGAGGATGAGAGATGTCTCGTCCCCTTCCGTGTATATATATATATGTGGCATTAGCAGTAATTGTTTCATAATGTTCCTATATCCTTTAGGCAACCTGATCAACGGTGACCAGCGGTTTTTTATGTGGCTATATCTTGGGCCTTGTCTCGATTTTTGCTGATTGGATTAAAGTTGTCTTCTGTTGGCTGACGCGTTTCCAAGTTTCAGTTGTGAACAGGACGGGCCACAGAGACGAACGAACATTGTAATAGTAAATTTTATCTGGACTTACAAAATACCCAGATACATTTTCTTGCAATTTTATCAGCCCATTGTGGTGAAATAACAATAACTGTTCTCCCGACTTCTGATAGTCGTTTCCAAGAGGATATTTACCCAGAAGTCACGCTATTTCAGAATCGGCACTCACCAGAGCCAGCCGATAGGATTTACCAATCAATCACGTATCATCATCAGTAACAATTTTTAGCAACTAGCTATGTCCAAATACCAGAAGTATTTGTCTTTTTCCATTCTTTGCTGTGAACACTAGATCTCGATTTTTCTACCATTACTATTCGAGGTGACACTATCGATCCAGGATTACCTCACCAAACCTGTCGCCAACCTTATAAAGTTGTTGTCAAGGCTGGACTGGGGCCAAAGTTGGCACTGTACCCTGACACTATCAATATCGATAAAAATATTCAGGATAACTGTTCATTCCAGGAAATATCACCAAGATTAGGTAAGGAGAGAGAGAGAGAGAGAGAGAGAGAGAGAGAGAGAGAGAGAGAGAGAGCGTGGCCACGTATATCAGAGAAAGAGATTGAATATTTTCTTGTTATGGTAGCTTGTACCAAACTAGCTTATTTGGCTTTAACAATTGTTTACTTTACGGAGTAGCACGTATTATGAACTTTGTTTCTTTACTGTCTATATACTGTAATATATTCCTAACATTTTGACCGTGGGGGTTATTAACTTGGTTGGGTTCTTATCTTCTCAACGAGGGGAGGGCATAGGCATTCTGTTATTTGTTCTATGCATGTAATTCTGATGTATCTAATCTTACTCTTTTACATATTCGATGTTGTAAAGTTTAGTGATAATAAACAACAAAAGAACTAACTTTGTGTGTGTTGGTCAGACCCATACCCATTTAACCATAGTTTTTCACGTTTGTGTGTATCATGTTGTCACATAGCTGTGTGTGTGTATGTGTTTAGTAAACTTATATTTCTCAATATAAGGAGGTGCAAGGTTGTCCTACCCTAAAATATAGTCGTATAGATAGGCTGCACTAGAGGAACTATTCAGTCCAGAGACAGATCTTCTCCTTAAACTATTCACTTGTGAAAATCTATTTCTTACCCCTTACTTCTCACATATTATCACCATCTTCTATACTCAGGCGGGACCTCAAATAACCTTAAAACCTTTCTACGCACGACAATAACTTGTTTAAAAGCAAAGAGAAACTTACCATCTAGAAATTATCGGAGTAGATATTTATATCAAGGAATAAATACCATCATGGAAATGAATAGAAAAGATTAAGATTTTAGTAGCTTATTTTTATTTTTTTCTAAATTATTATTTAGAAGAAAAAAAAGAGAAACATAACATCATAGAAATGACAAAAGTAAGATGTACACAGCTTGTTTAGAAGAAAAGAAGAATTTGTCATTCCATCATAGAAATAACAAGCGTAAAATGTTTATAACTATAGAAGACAAGAACATACAGCCCCATAAATGACAAGAGTAAGATGTGTGTAGCTTATTTAGAAGAAGATAACACCATATCATAACCGCAACTACAAATGTTTATAGCTTGTTTAGAAGAAGAGAGGACAACACAGTCACATAGATGACAAGTGTAATATGTTTATAGCTTGTTTAGAAGAAGAGAGGACAACAGAGTCACATAGATGACAAGAGTAATATGTTTATAGCTTGTTTAGAAGAAGAGAGGACAACAGAGTCATATAGATGACAAGAGTAATATGTTTATAGCTTGTTTAGAAGAAGAGAGGACCACAGAGTAAAATAGATGCCAAGAGTAATATGTTTATAGCTTGTTTAGAAGAAGAGAGGACCACAGAGTCACATATATGACAAGAGTAATATGTTTATAGCTTGTTTAGAAGAAGAGAGGACCACAGAGTAAAATAGATGCCAAGAGTAATATGTTTATAGCTTGTTTAGAAGAAGAGAGGACCACAGAGTCACATATATGACAAGAGTAATATGTTTATAGCTTGTTTAGAAGAAGA
The DNA here is from genome assembly GCA_024509875.1 of Oreohelix idahoensis. Taxonomy (NCBI): domain Eukaryota; kingdom Metazoa; phylum Mollusca; class Gastropoda; order Stylommatophora; family Oreohelicidae; genus Oreohelix; species Oreohelix idahoensis. Next base: position 145,457 of record JAMPIV010001937.1, read on the forward strand.
GAGGACAACACAATCACATATATGACAAGATTAAGCTGTTTAGAGCTTGTTTAGAGGAAGAAAAAAATACATAGAAATGAAACATTTATAAATGTCACAAATTAGGAAAGGAAAAAATGCATCCAACCACAGATTAGAAATGTTTACCCACAGACGGATCAGCAACAACAGGTGCAGAATTGAAGAAGGAAACATATACATGAGTTA
>JAMPIV010001938.1:0-10000 GCA_024509875.1 Oreohelix idahoensis
GGGATGGGGGGGGGGGGGGGGGGGGGGGGGGGGGGGGTGGGGGGGGGCGGGGGTGGAGGGGGGGGGGGGGGGGGGGGGAGGGGGGTGGGGGCGAGGGGGGGGGGAGGGAGGGAGGGGGGGGGGGAGGGTGGGGCGGGGGGGGGGGGGGGGGGGGGGGGGAGGGGGGGGGGGGGGGGGGGGGGGGGGGGGGGGGGCGGGGGGGGGGGGGGGGTCGGGGTGGGGGTGGGGGGGGGGGGTGGGGGGGGGGGGGGGGGGGGGGGGGGGGGGGGGGGGGGGGGGGGGGGGGGGGGGGGGGGGGGGGGGGGGGGGGGGGGGGGGGGGGGGGGGGGGGGGGGGGGGGGGGGGGGGGGGGGGGGGGGGGGGGGGGGGGGGGGGGGGGGGGGGGGGGGGGGGGGGGGGGGGGGGGGGGGGGGGGGGGGGGGGGGGGGGGGGGGGGGGGGGGGGGGGGGGGGGGGGGGGGGGGGGGGGGGGGGGGGGGGGGGGGGGGGGGGGGGGGGGGGGGGGGGGGGGGGGGGGGGGGGGGGGGGGGGGGGGGGGGGGGGGGGGGGGGGGGGGGGGGGGGGGGGGGGGGGGGGGGGGGGGGGGGGGGGGGGGGGGGGGGGGGGGGGGGGGGGGGGGGGGGGGGGGGGGGGGGGGGGGGGGGGGGGGGGGGGGGGGGGGGGGGGGGGGGGGGGGGGGGGGGGGGGGGGGGGGGGGGGGGGGGGGGGGGGGGGGGGGGGGGGGGGGGGGGGGGGGGGGGGGGGGGGGGGGGGGGGGGGGGGGGGGGGGGGGGGGGGGGGGGGGGGGGGGGGGGGGGGGGGGGGGGGGGGGGGGGGGGGGGGGGGGGGGGGGGGGGGGGGGGGGGGGGGGGGGGGGGGGGGGGGGGGGGGGGGGGGGGGGGGGGGGGGGGGGGGGGGGGGGGGGGGGGGGGGGGGGGGGGGGGGGGGGGGGGGGGGGGGGGGGGGGGGGGGGGGGGGGGGGGGGGGGGGGGGGGGGGGGGGGGGGGGGGGGGGGGGGGGGGGGGGGGGGGGGGGGGGGGGGGGGGGGGGGGGGGGGGGGGGGGGGGGGGGGGGGGGGGGGGGGGGGGGGGGGGGGGGGGGGGGGGGGGGGGGGGGGGGGGGGGGGGGGGGGGGGGGGGGGGGGGGGGGGGGGGGGGGGGGGGGGGGGGGGGGGGGGGGGGGGGGGGGGGGGGGGGGGGGGGGGGGGGGGGGGGGGGGGGGGGGGGGGGGGGGGGGGGGGGGGGGGGGGGGGGGGGGGGGGGGGGGGGGGGGGGGGGGGGGGGGGGGGGGGGGGGGGGGGGGGGGGGGGGGGGGGGGGGGGGGGGGGGGGGGGGGGGGGGGGGGGGGGGGGGGGGGGGGGGGGGGGGGGGGGGGGGGGGGGGGGGGGGGGGGGGGGGGGGGGGGGGGGGGGGGGGGGGGGGGGGGGGGGGGGGGGGGGGGGGGGGGGGGGGGGGGGGGGGGGGGGGGGGGGGGGGGGGGGGGGGGGGGGGGGGGTGGGGGGGGGGGGGGGGGGGGGGGGGGGGGGGGGGGGGGGGGGGGGGGGGGGGGGGGGGGGGGGGGGGGGGGGGGGGGGGGGGGGGGGGGGGGGGGGGGGGGGGGGGGGGGGGGGGGGGGGGGGGGGGGGGGGGGGGGGGGGGGGGGGGGGGGGGGGGGGGGGGGGGGGGGGGGGGGGGGGGGGGGGGGGGGGGGGGGGGGGGGGGGGGGGGGGGGGGGGGGGGGGGGGGGGGGGGGGGGGGGGGGGGGGGGGGGGGGGGGGGGGGGGGGGGGGGGGGGGGGGGGGGGGGGGGGGGGGGGGGGGGGGGGGGGGGGGGGGGGGGGGGGGGGGGGGGGGGGGGGGGGGGGGGGGGGGGGGGGGGGGGGGGGGGGGGGGGGGGGGGGGGGGGGGGGGGGGGGGGGGGGGGGGGGGGGGGGGGGGGGGGGGGGGGGGGGGGGGGGGGGGGGGGGGGGGGGGGGGGGGGGGGGGGGGGGGGGGGGGGGGGGGGGGGGGGGGGGGGGGGGGGGGGGGGGGGGGGGGGGGGGGGGGGGGGGGGGGGGGGGGGGGGGGGGGGGGGGGGGGGGGGGGGGGGGGGGGGGGGGGGGGGGGGGGGGGGGGGGGGGGGGGGGGGGGGGGGGGGGGGGGGGGGGGGGGGGGGGGGGGGGGGGGGGGGGGGGGGGGGGGGGGGGGGGGGGGGGGGGGGGGGGGGGGGGGGGGGGGGGGGGGGGGGGGGGGGGGGGGGGGGGGGGGGGGGGGGGGGGGGGGGGGGGGGGGGGGGGGGGGGGGGGGGGGGGGGGGGGGGGGGGGGGGGGGGGGGGGGGGGGGGGGGGGGGGGGGGGGGGGGGGGGGGGGGGGGGGGGGGGGGGGGGGGGGGGGGGGGGGGGGGGGGGGGGGGGGGGGGGGGGGGGGGGGGGGGGGGGGGGGGGGGGGGGGGGGGGGGGGGGGGGGGGGGGGGGGGGGGGGGGGGGGGGGGGGGGGGGGGGGGGGGGGGGGGGGGGGGGGGGGGGGGGGGGGGGGGGGGGGGGGGGGGGGGGGGGGGGGGGGGGGGGGGGGGGGGGGGGGGGGGGGGGGGGGGGGGGGGGGGGGGGGGGGGGGGGGGGGGGGGGGGGGGGGGGGGGGGGGGGGGGGGGGGGGGGGGGGGGGGGGGGGGGGGGGGGGGGGGGGGGGGGGGGGGGGGGGGGGGGGGGGGGGGGGGGGGGGGGGGGGGGGGGGGGGGGGGGGGGGGGGGGGGGGGGGGGGGGGGGGGGGGGGGGGGGGGGGGGGGGGGGGGGGGGGGGGGGGGGGGGGGGGGGGGGGGGGGGGGGGGGGGGGGGGGGGGGGGGGGGGGGGGGGGGGGGGGGGGGGGGGGGGGGGGGGGGGGGGGGGGGGGGGGGGGGGGGGGGGGGGGGGGGGGGGGGGGGGGGGGGGGGGGGGGGGGGGGGGGGGGGGGGGGGGGGGGGGGGGGGGGGGGGGGGGGGGGGGGGGGGGGGGGGGGGGGGGGGGGGGGGGGGGGGGGGGGGGGGGGGGGGGGGGGGGGGGGGGGGGGGGGGGGGGGGGGGGGGGGGGGGGGGGGGGGGGGGGGGGGGGGGGGGGGGGGGGGGGGGGGGGGGGGGGGGGGGGGGGGGGGGGGGGGGGGGGGGGGGGGGGGGGGGGGGGGGGGGGGGGGGGGGGGGGGGGGGGGGGGGGGGGGGGGGGGGGGGGGGGGGGGGGGGGGGGGGGGGGGGGGGGGGGGGGGGGGGGGGGGGGGGGGGGGGGGGGGGGGGGGGGGGGGGGGGGGGGGGGGGGGGGGGGGGGGGGGGGGGGGGGGGGGGGGGGGGGGGGGGGGGGGGGGGGGGGGGGGGGGGGGGGGGGGGGGGGGGGGGGGGGGGGGGGGGGGGGGGGGGGGGGGGGGGGGGGGGGGGGGGGGGGGGGGGGGGGGGGGGGGGGGGGGGGGGGGGGGGGGGGGGGGGGGGGGGGGGGGGGGGGGGGGGGGGGGGGGGGGGGGGGGGGGGGGGGGGGGGGGGGGGGGGGGGGGGGGGGGGGGGGGGGGGGGGGGGGGGGGGGGGGGGGGGGGGGGGGGGGGGGGGGGGGGGGGGGGGGGGGGGGGGGGGGGGGGGGGGGGGGGGGGGGGGGGGGGGGGGGGGGGGGGGGGGGGGGGGGGGGGGGGGGGGGGGGGGGGGGGGGGGGGGGGGGGGGGGGGGGGGGGGGGGGGGGGGGGGGGGGGGGGGGGGGGGGGGGGGGGGGGGGGGGGGGGGGGGGGGGGGGGGGGGGGGGGGGGGGGGGGGGGGGGGGGGGGGGGGGGGGGGGGGGGGGGGGGGGGGGGGGGGGGGGGGGGGGGGGGGGGGGGGGGGGGGGGGGGGGGGGGGGGGGGGGGGGGGGGGGGGGGGGGGGGGGGGGGGGGGGGGGGGGGGGGGGGGGGGGGGGGGGGGGGCGGGGGGGGGGGGGGGGGGGGTTGGGGGGGCGCGGGCGGGGGGGGGGGGGGGTGGGGGCGGGGGGGGGTGGCGGGTTGCGGGGGGGTAGGGGGGGGGGGGGGTGGGGGGGGGGGGGGGGGGGGGGGGGGGGGGGGGGGGGGGGTGGGGGGTGTGGGGGGGGGGGGCTGGGGGGGGGGGGGGGGGGGGGGGGGGGGGGCGGGGGGGGGGGGGGGGGGGGGGGGTGGGGGGGGGGGGGGGGGGGGGGGGGGGGGGGGGGGGGGGGGGGGGGGGGGGGGGGGGGGGGGGGGGGGGGGGGGGGGGGGGGGGGGGGGGGGGGGGGGGGGGGGGGGGGGGGGGGGGGGGGGGGGGGGGGGGGGGGGGGGGGGGGGGGGGGGGGGGGGGGGGGGGGGGGGGGGGGGGGGGGGGGGGGGGGGGGGGGGGGGGGGGGGGGGGGGGGGGGGGGGGGGGGGGGGGGGGGGGGGGGGGGGGGGGGGGGGGGGGGGGGGGGGGGGGGGGGGGGGGGGTGGGGGGGGGGGGGGGGGGGGGGGGGGGGGGGGGGGGGGGGGGGGGGGGGGGGGGGGGGGGGGGGGGGGGGGGGGGGGGGGGGGGGGGGGGGGGGGGGGGGGGGGGGGGGGGGGGGGGGGGGGGGGGGGGGGGGGGGGGGGGGGGGGGGGGGGGGGGGGGGGGGGGGGGGGGGGGGGGGGGGGGGGGGGGGGGGGGGGGGGGGGGGGGGGGGGGGGGGGGGGGGGGGGGGGGGGGGGGGGGGGGGGGGGGGGGGGGGGGGGGGGGGGGGGGGGGGGGGGGGGGGGGGGGGGGGGGGGGGGGGGGGGGGGGGGGGGGGGGGGGGGGGGGGGGGGGGGGGGGGGGGGGGGGGGGGGGGGGGGGGGGGGGGGGGGGGGGGGGGGGGGGGGGGGGGGGGGGGGGGGGGGGGGGGGGGGGGGGGGGGGGGGGGGGGGGGGGGGGGGGGGGGGGGGGGGGGGGGGGGGGGGGGGGGGGGGGGGGGGGGGGGGGGGGGGGGGGGGGGGTGGGGGGGGGGGGGGGGGGGGGGGGGGGGGGGGGGGGGGGGGGGGGGGGGGGGGGGGGGGGGGGGGGGGGGGGGGGGGGGGGGGGGGGGGGGGGGGGGGGGGGGGGGGGGGGGGGGGGGGGGGGGGGGGGGGGGGGGGGGGGGGGGGGGGGGGGGGGGGGGGGGGGGGGGGGGGGGGGGGGGGGGGGGGGGGGGGGGGGGGGGGGGGGGGGGGGGGGGGGGGGGGGGGGGGGGGGGGGGGGGGGGGGGGGGGGGGGGGGGGGGGGGGGGGGGGGGGGGGGGGGGGGGGGGGGGGGGGGGGGGGGGGGGGGGGGGGGGGGGGGGGGGGGGGGGGGGGGGGGGGGGGGGGGGGGGGGGGGGGGGGGGGGGGGGGGGGGGGGGGGGGGGGGGGGGGGGGGGGGGGGGGGGGGGGGGGGGGGGGGGGGGGGGGGGGGGGGGGGGGGGGGGGGGGGGGGGGGGGGGGGGGGGGGGGGGGGGGGGGGGGGGGGGGGGGGGGGGGGGGGGGGGGGGGGGGGGGGGGGGGGGGGGGGGGGGGGGGGGGGGGGGGGGGGGGGGGGGGGGGGGGGGGGGGGGGGGGGGGGGGGGGGGGGGGGGGGGGGGGGGGGGGGGGGGGGGGGGGGGGGGGGGGGGGGGGGGGGGGGGGGGGGGGGGGGGGGGGGGGGGGGGGGGGGGGGGGGGGGGGGGGGGGGGGGGGGGGGGGGGGGGGGGGGGGGGGGGGGGGGGGGGGGGGGGGGGGGGGGGGGGGGGGGGGGGGGGGGGGGGGGGGGGGGGGGGGGGGGGGGGGGGGGGGGGGGGGGGGGGGGGGGGGGGGGGGGGGGGGGGGGGGGGGGGGGGGGGGGGGGGGGGGGGGGGGGGGGGGGGGGGGGGGGGGGGGGGGGGGGGGGGGGGGGGGGGGGGGGGGGGGGGGGGGGGGGGGGGGGGGGGGGGGGGGGGGGGGGGGGGGGGGGGGGGGGGGGGGGGGGGGGGGGGGGGGGGGGGGGGGGGGGGGGGGGGGGGGGGGGGGGGGGGGGGGGGGGGGGGGGGGGGGGGGGGGGGGGGGGGGGGGGGGGGGGGGGGGGGGGGGGGGGGGGGGGGGGGGGGGGGGGGGGGGGGGGGGGGGGGGGGGGGGGGGGGGGGGGGGGGGGGGGGGGGGGGGGGGGGGGGGGGGGGGGGGGGGGGGGGGGGGGGGGGGGGGGGGGGGGGGGGGGGGGGGGGGGGGGGGGGGGGGGGGGGGGGGGGGGGGGGGGGGGGGGGGGGGGGGGGGGGGGGGGGGGGGGGGGGGGGGGGGGGGGGGGGGGGGGGGGGGGGGGGGGGGGGGGGGGGGGGGGGGGGGGGGGGGGGGGGGGGGGGGGGGGGGGGGGGGGGGGGGGGGGGGGGGGGGGGGGGGGGGGGGGGGGGGGGGGGGGGGGGGGGGGGGGGGGGGGGGGGGGGGGGGGGGGGGGGGGGGGGGGGGGGGGGGGGGGGGGGGGGGGGGGGGGGGGGGGGGGGGGGGGGGGGGGGGGGGGGGGGGGGGGGGGGGGGGGGGGGGGGGGGGGGGGGGGGGGGGGGGGGGGGGGGGGGGGGGGGGGGGGGGGGGGGGGGGGGGGGGGGGGGGGGGGGGGGGGGGGGGGGGGGGGGGGGGGGGGGGGGGGGGGGGGGGGGGGGGGGGGGGGGGGGGGGGGGGGGGGGGGGGGGGGGGGGGGGGGGGGGGGGGGGGGGGGGGGGGGGGGGGGGGGGGGGGGGGGGGGGGGGGGGGGGGGGGGGGGGGGGGGGGGGGGGGGGGGGGGGGGGGGGGGGGGGGGGGGGGGGGGGGGGGGGGGGGGGGGGGGGGGGGGGGGGGGGGGGGGGGGGGGGGGGGGGGGGGGGGGGGGGGGGGGGGGGGGGGGGGGGGGGGGGGGGGGGGGGGGGGGGGGGGGGGGGGGGGGGGGGGGGGGGGGGGGGGGGGGGGGGGGGGGGGGGGGGGGGGGGGGGGGGGGGGGGGGGGGGGGGGGGGGGGGGGGGGGGGGGGGGGGGGGGGGGGGGGGGGGGGGGGGGGGGGGGGGGGGGGGGGGGGGGGGGGGGGGGGGGGGGGGGGGGGGGGGGGGGGGGGGGGGGGGGGGGGGGGGGGGGGGGGGGGGGGGGGGGGGGGGGGGGGGGGGGGGGGGGGGGGGGGGGGGGGGGGGGGGGGGGGGGGGGGGGGGGGGGGGGGGGGGGGGGGGGGGGGGGGGGGGGGGGGGGGGGGGGGGGGGGGGGGGGGGGGGGGGGGGGGGGGGGGGGGGGGGGGGGGGGGGGGGGGGGGGGGGGGGGGGGGGGGGGGGGGGGGGGGGGGGGGGGGGGGGGGGGGGGGGGGGGGGGGGGGGGGGGGGGGGGGGGGGGGGGGGGGGGGGGGGGGGGGGGGGGGGGGGGGGGGGGGGGGGGGGGGGGGGGGGGGGGGGGGGGGGGGGGGGGGGGGGGGGGGGGGGGGGGGGGGGGGGGGGGGGGGGGGGGGGGGGGGGGGGGGGGGGGGGGGGGGGGGGGGGGGGGGGGGGGGGGGGGGGGGGGGGGGGGGGGGGGGGGGGGGGGGGGGGGGGGGGGGGGGGGGGGGGGGGGGGGGGGGGGGGGGGGGGGGGGGGGGGGGGGGGGGGGGGGGGGGGGGGGGGGGGGGGGGGGGGGGGGGGGGGGGGGGGGGGGGGGGGGGGGGGGGGGGGGGGGGGGGGGGGGGGGGGGGGGGGGGGGGGGGGGGGGGGGGGGGGGGGGGGGGGGGGGGGGGGGGGGGGGGGGGGGGGGGGGGGGGGGGGGGGGGGGGGGGGGGGGGGGGGGGGGGGGGGGGGGGGGGGGGGGGGGGGGGGGGGGGGGGGGGGGGGGGGGGGGGGGGGGGGGGGGGGGGGGGGGGGGGGGGGGGGGGGGGGGGGGGGGGGGGGGGGGGGGGGGGGGGGGGGGGGGGGGGGGGGGGGGGGGGGGGGGGGGGGGGTGGGGGGGGGGGGGGGGGGGGGGGGGGGGGGGGGGGGGGGGGGGGGGGGGGGGGGGGGGGGGGGGGGGGGGGGGGGGGGGGGGGGGGGGGGGGGGGGGGGGGGGGGGGGGGGGGGGGGGGGGGGGGGGGGGGGGGGGGGGGGGGGGGGGGGGGGGGGGGGGGGGGGGGGGGGGGGGGGGGGGGGGGGGGGGGGGGGGGGGGGGGGGGGGGGGGGGGGGGGGGGGGGGGGGGGGGGGGGGGGGGGGGGGGGGGGGGGGGGGGGGGGGGGGGGGGGGGGGGGGGGGGGGGGGGGGGGGGGGGGGGGGGGGGGGGGGGGGGGGGGGGGGGGGGGGGGGGGGGGGGGGGGGGGGGGGGGGGGGGGGGGGGGGGGGGGGGGGGGGGGGGGGGGGGGGGGGGGGGGGGGGGGGGGGGGGGGGGGGGGGGGGGGGGGGGGGGGGGGGGGGGGGGGGGGGGGGGGGGGGGGGGGGGGGGGGGGGGGGGGGGGGGGGGGGGGGGGGGGGGGGGGGGGGGGGGGGGGGGGGGGGGGGGGGGGGGGGGGGGGGGGGGGGGGGGGGGGGGGGGGGGGGGGGGGGGGGGGGGGGGGGGGGGGGGGGGGGGGGGGGGGGGGGGGGGGGGGGGGGGGGGGGGGGGGGGGGGGGGGGGGGGGGGGGGGGGGGGGGGGGGGGGGGGGGGGGGGGGGGGGGGGGGGGGGGGGGGGGGGGGGGGGGGGGGGGGGGGGGGGGGGGGGGGGGGGGGGGGGGGGGGGGGGGGGGGGGGGGGGGGGGGGGGGGGGGGGGGGGGGGGGGGGGGGGGGGGGGGGGGGGGGGGGGGGGGGGGGGGGGGGGGGGGGGGGGGGGGGGGGGGGGGGGGGGGGGGGGGGGGGGGGGGGGGGGGGGGGGGGGGGGGGGGGGGGGGGGGGGGGGGGGGGGGGGGGGGGGGGGGGGGGGGGGGGGGGGGGGGGGGGGGGGGGGGGGGGGGGGGGGGGGGGGGGGGGGGGGGGGGGGGGGGGGGGGGGGGGGGGGGGGGGGGGGGGGGGGGGGGGGGGGGGGGGGGGGGGGGGGGGGGGGGGGGGGGGGGGGGGGGGGGGGGGGGGGGGGGGGGGGGGGGGGGGGGGGGGGGGGGGGGGGGGGGGGGGGGGGGGGGGGGGGGGGGGGGGGGGGGGGGGGGGGGGGGGGGGGGGGGGGGGGGGGGGGGGGGGGGGGGGGGGGGGGGGGGGGGGGGGGGGGGGGGGGGGGGGGGGGGGGGGGGGGGGGGGGGGGGGGGGGGGGGGGGGGGGGGGGGGGGGGGGGGGGGGGGGGGGGGGGGGGGGGGGGGGGGGGGGGGGGGGGGGGGGGGGGGGGGGGGGGGGGGGGGGGGGGGGGGGGGGGGGGGGGGGGGGGGGGGGGGGGGGGGGGGGGGGGGGGGGGGGGGGGGGGGGGGGGGGGGGGGGGGGGGGGGGGGGGGGGGGGGGGGGGGGGGGGGGGGGGGGGGGGGGGGGGGGGGGGGGGGGGGGGGGGGGGGGGGGGGGGGGGGGGGGGGGGGGGGGGGGGGGGGGGGGGGGGGGGGGGGGGGGGGGGGGGGGGGGGGGGGGGGGGGGGGGGGGGGGGGGGGGGGGGGGGGGGGGGGGGGGGGGGGGGGGGGGGGGGGGGGGGGGGGGGGGGGGGGGGGGGGGGGGGGGGGGGGGGGGGGGGGGGGGGGGGGGGGGGGGGGGGGGGGGGGGGGGGGGGGGGGGGGGGGGGGGGGGGGGGGGGGGGGGGGGGGGGGGGGGGGGGGGGGGGGGGGGGGGGGGGGGGGGGGGGGGGGGGGGGGGGGGGGGGGGGGGGGGGGGGGGGGGGGGGGGGGGGGGGGGGGGGGGGGGGGGGGGGGGGGGGGGGGGGGGGGGGGGGGGGGGGGGGGGGGGGGGGGGGGGGGGGGGGGGGGGGGGGGGGGGGGGGGGGGGGGGGGGGGGGGGGGGGGGGGGGGGGGGGGGGTGGGGGGGGGGGGGGGGGGGGGGGGGGGGGGGGGGGGGGGGGGGGGGGGGGGGGGGGGGGGGGGGGGGGGGGGGGGGGGGGGGGGGGGGGGGGGGGGGGGGGGGGGGGGGGGGGGGGGGGGGGGGGGGGGGGGGGGGGGGGGGGGGGGGGGGGGGGGGGGGGGGGGGGGGGGGGGGGGGGGGGGGGGGGGGGGGGGGGGGGGGGGGGGGGGGGGGGGGGGGGGGGGGGGGGGGGGGGGGGGGGGGGGGGGGGGGGGGGGGGGGGGGGGGGGGGGGGGGGGGGGGGGGGGGGGGGGGGGGGGGGGGGGGGGGGGGGGGGGGGGGGGGGGGGGGGGGGGGGG
>JAMPIV010001938.1:650000-654326 GCA_024509875.1 Oreohelix idahoensis
CTGGGAAAATACTAGTTGAAAAACCTCCTTTAGTATTATTTGAAATCCTCAAAATCTACAGCATAAGAAAATGCGTCTGACCACTTAGGCTTCTAATCTGCAACTAACTTTTCCGGCTTGCTCGCTTGGGTTCAGCTCAAAATCTAGGTCAGCGTTGCTTCATCTTTATTTATATCACGATTGGATAAAAAGTAATCTACGCTATTCTTTTTTTATGGTCCGTTCCTATTATAATTTTACGATTAAATTTTAACTAATTTCTATCACTCAAGCTATGGTCTGTTTTTGTTATAAATGAAAGTTCCTAAAATGACGCATTCCCTGTCACACGTGCATTTGACACTGTAAAGAACATTTGAGGCTGGTTTTTATATACCGTAGCACCAAATTTTACATACAAACTCATAAAAACGAGCCCTCGGATAGCTATGCGTTTCTTTTTTGAACAGTATATATATATATATATATATATATATATATATATATATATATATATATATATATATATATATATATATATATATATATATATATATATTATATATATATATTATAATATATATATATATATATATATATATATATATATATATATATATATATATATATATATATATATATAAAGTACTCAATATACTCCAATTATAACCAAAATGGCCCATTTTGGGTCTGGTTGAACGGGATATAGAAAGCGCTATACCAAAGAAGAAATAAATAAAAAGTATGTTACGTGCAGTCTTTGATATTTTACAATATTATACATTGGTATACTTGTTATGTTCGCAAATATTTTGTAAACAAAATAGATTCGTTTTAGTGCTTAAGGAAAAGTCATTATTGAGTTACTTCCCTTGAAAGGACTTTCGATCGAACTCCGCGGATGAATCCAGTTTTACTGCGATTTATTCTTTGTTTGGGTAGTAATAGATTGTTCTTGCTTCAGAATATCTATGGCCTGAATTTATGTGTATTGTTTGTCTGTGTAGGACGAATCTGTCTTATATATGTATATCTTTACATATCTAAGTCGAACTATATGTTCTGTTGTCTCTAGAGAGGTCAAAGGCTGTTCGGCGGATGTGTCGCGAGAGAGGTGTGTTTTGGCTTCGCCCTGATGGGCTGTGTTTTCTATGTCGGCTTGACGCCGGGGAAAAAGTGATCTCAGTGGTTTTTGGGGAAAGTGATAGTCGTCTAGACCTATCGTGTATGCTTTACCCCAGTGTTCATTCTTATTGCCAAGGAATGGCAAAATCATATTTCTGAAAACCAAGGTAATAAAGATACTCTTTTGAACTCTCGTACGAAGCCACCGTTTTTCGATAGGGATGATTTGTACGTCTGAGAGGATACATCTAACTAGATGAAAAAAAACGATTCTGATTCCTAGCAGCACTATATCCTGTAGAATGCAGTCAATTGTTCATGATCAAATCTACAGAGCAATGAAATGTTTAATGAATGACTAACTTTAGGACAGATTCATTATCTGTATCCAAACGTGAGTGACAGCTCACGAGTGAAGCCATCTTGGAACCAAACATGTAGTGACTTTCAAGAAGAGAAAAGGGATGCCCGTATTATCGCTTGATTAGTCCAGAGATCACTGCTACACATGAGAACCCATTGCTAGCGGTTCAATATAATTATATGGAAAAATCTGTGCTGGACATTATGTTAAGAATCTTCGCTAGACGAGATTAGGTCTAGAAGCCATCTTGGATATTGTTTATAATCTGACGTGCTTTGTCAGTAAACTCAGTTGATATATATATATATGGGCAATACTGAGTGCTTGGCTACTGACAGTCCATTATACTATTATTCTACATGAGTGCCCATGTAACATAACATTGCAAGACCATTTATCCACTGTACCATGATGTATTATGCCAACCTGTGATTTGTCACTATCTGTGCTGTCGAGTGTGTACGTCCAATTAAACTTTAGTAAAGGTACACAGTCGTTGGTGTCGATGACTTCCAGCCATACATGAGTGTGAGAAAAGAACATTTGTCAACACCACGAACTCTTCCTATCATTCGCACATTATACACTCCATCTATGTCTACACACCACTGCGTAGGTCAAGTTGACATTCCATACTCGAACCACGAGCAACACAACAACACAGTATTTAACTCTGGTGATGTTCGAGCGAGCTTCAGATTTCTCAGCATGTCTCTTGCTCAGGGCAAGGGTCTTGTATTAAGAGTTTATCAACTGATGATGATGATGTCTACTTCCATCCACCTATATTTATCATTTGGTGGACATCATTAATAAAAAAAGATCCTTATCAACTGGTGGACCAGCTTTCTGGGTTTGACCTCGCAGAAGTTCAGAAGTCAACAGATTACCGATACCAGACCGTTTCCTGTGGCTGATACGACACACTTGCAGTATTGGTTTGCTCTTTGTCAACACTTCGTCACGTGACCTGTCAAGTGAATGCAGTATGTAGGTCAGAGTTGTTGACATTTTTACATTAGACATTACAGAGTTTCACAGACCAGTTGGATCAATTCTTGTCAATATTAACAGGAAGACAGTATTATTGAACTAAGAAGTCCTATTTTCATCGATGGATCTTCTTGTTTTCTATATATGAACTTTGATATTTAAGGCCAGAATATATATATTTCAATAAAGTGGCAGTTTATTTATTTTACAAAAAATAACTTTGCCATTACTGTAAAACTGAGCCTATTTTGCAACACATTACACACATGATATATGTATTTTTTGATATGTTACATGTTATTTGTTTGTATAGTATGTTAGTTTATATGTCAGCGGGTTGTGTTTAAGGTTGGGCGGCGTCCTCACAACAGAATATCCCACGTCATAGAGGGTCCGTTGTGGGCGTTTTCTATAGGTGCAATTTTCTTGATTGAAAATTTGCTTGCAACAACTAGTTGCTATTTGTGTTAGCTGTGAAGACTGTAGTTATTGTTATTTTTGTAATATTTCTTTGTTCTTTAGTTTTGTTTTGATTTGTTTGTAATTTGTTGGTCTAACCTTTTCTATCTTTCAGTTCTATTCACAATTTATATTCATATACTGTGACGTCATTTGTGTTGTTATCCCTTGCAGATTCAGTGTTTATTTTCATTGATTTCCCTATTTGATTTATTTTGATTTCTGCAAACGTTTTCGTATTGTCAGTCCTATTTGTACTTTATGTATTCTGTTGGTTGACATATGTTTTATATAGGTATATTTCATAAGACACTATTACCTGTGCACTGCACTTGGATTATGGTATAAACCAGTACCTGATTATTATTACTGTTATACAAGACCTTATTAAGGCTTGTGACCCACAGATATTGGGATAGTTATCTACCCTTCCAAGATGGAGGTGAAATTCGTTTCTCACCTTAGACGCCGAAAGAAAAACATCAGGAATGTGTATATTTCGATGGATAGTACCATGTTATGTTAAATTATAGAATAAAAGATACACCAGAGTATCTAGTGGTGTAGATATTTTCCTATAACTGACCTCGAAACCCTCGAATCGGTCGGTTGGATCGGAGGGTTGATCAGTGAGTTAACAATTCACTATCGTAAAACAAGCTATTGTTACCGAAACAGAACCAGGCTTGACAGTAAACATGACTCACTCTAATATCTTGGGGGCTAAGGAGATTTTTAAAATTGGATACTGGAATGTAAGAACTATGTATCAAGACGGAAAATCGGAAGAAGTAATTAAAGAAATGGATAATTATAAGTTGGACTTATTGGGTGTCAGCGAGTGTAGATGGACGGGGAAGGGCATAAAATATATTTCAGAAAAAAAAAAGCAAATTATATACTCTGGTAGTAATGATAATCGTCACACAGAGGGAGTAGCCATCCTAATGACACAGAAAGCAGCAGCATCGCTTATCAGCTGGGTACCTATCAATGAGAGGCTATTATTAGCTAGATTTCAGACACGATTTTTCAAGCTCTCAATTGTACAATGTTATGCACCAACTAACGACGCTCTTGATACCACAAAAGATGACTTCTATGAAGCACTTCTAAGTACCATCAACACAATACCCAAGCATGACATAATAGCAGTCATGGGTGATTTTAACGCCAAAGTAGGTGACAACAACGATGGAGTACAAAGATATCTCGGTACTCATGGCATAGGCTGTATGAATCAAAATGGTGAAAGACTTCTAGAACTTTGTGAAATATCAAACCTCGTTGTGGCAGACACCATCTTTCCACATAAGAATATCCACAAGATAACATGGAATTCACCTGATGGCAGAACTAAGAACCAGATAGATCACTTCTGCATAAGCGCTAAATTTCGCTCATCA
>JAMPIV010001940.1:0-66160 GCA_024509875.1 Oreohelix idahoensis
TGCCAGGAACTCAGAACATCTCCAATACTAGTTCCAACATAGCTTGAAAAAAACAAAACCAGTATTACCTCATAGTACCACTACACAACTGACACACATAAGATAATATTAATAAAATATGTCACTACAAGATTCATATTGATAAATTCTGTACATATAACTTGTAATTAAAATTGATTGTGATTCCTGGTTCACTTTGTATTTGAATCAGGACACATATATATTAATGAAAAGTACTTAATACATATTGATATTTGAAAATTTACCAGTGACTCATTTAAGATAGTCTCATAGAGTGTTATATGTATGTGAGTGTCAAACTGTTGTCAAGTGTGGTGGAATAAATTAAATTGTTTATCTGTCTGTTATTGTTGTGACTTACACTTCATCATTTACAAAACCCTAGACATTACCACAACCTGATACCTCTGCCTGAGCCGCTTGATACCTTTCTGCAACATTTAACAACTCACCCAGCCTCTCTGCACCTTGTTCCATGAGAAACTTTCTCAGGTCTGGAGCCATGGACTCTCTTAATTGTTCTATAAGGACCATTTCCTTAAGATCTTGGGTTTTTCCCAGAGAAGTCCATTTCTCCAAGTATGTCTCTAACCGTGCAGAGAACTGGTGATAGGTTTCACCTGACAGTAGTTTAGCATTCCTAAATTTTTTCCTATAAAATTCTGCGTTCTTTTCATATCTTAACAAAAGGGCCTGCTTTAGCATGTCATAATTTTCTTGATCACCTCTGCTCATTTTGGCAAAAACTTCATAAGCTGCCCCCCGAAGCCCTTGAGATAACTTTAAGCTCCACCTTTCTCTCTCTAACCCATATGTGGTAGCTAATAGTTCATATCTGTGATGGGGCCGAAAAGGAGACGCCCGCCCCCTACCTGTTTTTGGGCAGATTATTTTCGATGTGCGCGAAGCATTCTGGGTTGTGAAAAGTCTGAAGTAGAAGATATGTAATGGGGCCACAATAATACCTTTAAATTAAGTTGTGGTGTAGAATTGCGTTATATTAAATAGCTGTAGGTTTTATTTGTGTTTTCGCTATTCCTAAGCGATAATCGCGTGTGATATTTAAGTAGCCAAGATTAATACGCACAGCGCGCAGTAGTTGAGTGATTAGCCTAGTGCCTATAAAAAGAGATAGCGAACTACAAGCGGGCCTATTTTGCCACAGCCGCCAGAGAGAACAGACGACAGAGCCAAGCTGTAAATGCCTTGAGCACGTGAGTTAATTTAAATTAGAATTAGTTTTATTTGATTCGGAAATAATATCGATGTGGCTATTTTAATGTTGAGTGATATAGATAGATGTGTTTCCAAAGGAAATGTCTTTTTAGGACATTATAATTTAGTCTTGAAATGATAGATGAGTGAAAATAATGTTTGATAGGTTTTATTAGGCACGCAAAGCCTAAATCCAGATGTGAGAATTTAGTATCAAGTATTTCATCCATCAGACCGGGCAAATTTAGTAGGAGAGTGTTTTATACATGAAACTGGACAGAAATGTTATCAGAAACTGCAATTTAGATAATATTAACTAGTTGGGAAGATGGCAACAGGGAGAGCCACGTGGTGATTGTATAAAAGCGGCGCGAGGGATCTGCGATAATACTCTTAGTTATCACTTAATGTTACGCAGTTTTATATTGTGTGAATTGAGACGGGGGTGGGAAGCAGATAAAGATTATATTTCCCCAGTAAAGGAAAGAGAGAGTTTTCTTGGTAAATGTTACGCCATGTGGCACGTTGTGTATTTAGTCCCAGTTTGGCTTAAGTCGAGAATAATTATATTGTGTTCTTTATGTAAGAGTAATTTAGTGTATTTCATGTTTATTGATAATTCTACTGTATATTTAATGGGTTACTGTGAGGTGAGAATATGTATTTAGATTTCTGGAGAGCGCGAGGCCACTCCTTTGTTGAGACATGTGTTTTTCTGGTTGCTCCCGGCGGAGCATGGAAACACCAATGTGGCTGGTGTCTATCACAAGCCGACAAGAAGCATTTTTATGCTATTGCAGTGGTTGTTTCGGTAACGATGTGTTTCATGTGATGAGATTCCCAGTCGCACCAGTGGTCATATACGACACGCTTGTTGCCAGGCGCACCAGTCGTCACATACGACATGCTTCAGAATGCAGAACGAATATTGAGATAGACCAGTTGTGAGGTGGTGGTTTATTCTCGTTATTGAGAGTATTTGTTGTACATATAGTTGAATATTATTTTATGTCCATTTTATGATTATTTAATTATGGTTATGTGAGGAATGGTTGTGAGAGCCCGTGGGCCCACTTCAAGGTATATATTTCTCTTCTCCGCTCCTGAGGGAGCATGGGGCCAACAGTGTGGTTTGCCTCCATATCTGCAACCTCTTAAATGAGTCACTGGTAAAGTTTCAAATATAAATATGTATTAATTACTTTCACTAATATATATGTCCTGATTCAACTACAAAGTGAACCAGGAATCACAATCAATTGTAATTACAATTTATATGTACAGAATTTATCAATATGAACCTTGTAGTGACATATTTTATTAATATTATCCTATGTGTGTCAGTTGTGTAGTAGTAATATGAGGTAATACTGGTTTTGTTTTTTCAAGCTATGTTGTTATTTGTCATCATGACTTCAAGTGTTTGTTTATCTTGGAAATAGTATGGGGAAAAGTTCACAGTTCCTATCATTTTAAACACTGTATTTTCCCTCTGTTTTATTATAAAGTCAGATTTTGAGGGGGGCATAATGTTGAGCTCCTCTGGCCACAGACGCTTATCTTTCGTGATGGCGGCAGGAAAAGACTCCTCTGCTCGATAGCTTCCCTGTGTTCTGGAGACACCTCACTGGTCACTATCTGGACCCAAGAGTATGCTGTCAGCCTCTAGGTTCAGCAAAGCTCAGACCAGGTGCTGCTCAATAACTTTAGGACCACTGTCCCTGAAAGAAGAAGGTTGTACCTCCTATTTCAGAACTAATTTATAATAAATTTCCAGACTGAACACAATACATAACAAACACTGAGTTCAGAGCGGTAGGCCAACTGCTATCTTCATCTGAAACAATTTTCACCAGTATACTCCTCCCTAATGGTTACTACGCCTCTGCAATTCCAGCATTATTTCTTTCTAGTCAATAAGATAGGTGTCAGTGTACTGTTTGGCAATTCCATGTAGTTTTACTTTCCTCCGACACCTTCTGTTCAGGTTGGAGCACTATATAGGCTTTACCTCATGTTCGCTACTGAACCACACATATATACAGACATAAATTATCAATTTACATTCAATTTTCATTAAAAAGATATCAAATATTTCAAGCTTACCACAATTCATGGAATAATACACAGTTACGTTGACTGGCAATGATTATAGCACAATTTCGATCTGCCGATGTCCCAGGCTTTTATTTAGAAAAATATGCACTGGCGCTCAACGCACTGGTTCTTTAGTAAGTTTATTTGAAAATGTGGTGCTGACCTGACGCCTCTGATTGACTATATTGGCGGGTCTAACCAATCGTGCCATGTTTACACAGCTTTTCAAAAAAAAGTACTCCTACTCACGTTTCCCTAACAACAAAGAATCAATATTTATAGCCCGACTAATCGTGTTTAGCCTTACATTTACTTTCCGCCAATCAAATAGGAGGTAACATGGGGACCTATTTCCCGTACAATGGTGGTGTGAAAATCTGCCACTGAGCGATTCTGATTTTGGTGTTGTCTGACATCCCTCACTATTTCTTTTGGCTATAATTTGTTAATTCCTAGACTATTTGCGTAACGTTTAACATATTCTTTGTCAGCAAGTCCTAAGGAACCCAAATATATAAATTTAATGGGGCTAAGGGGCTGCGTTCAAAATATTTATTTTCTTCTACCTCCCGTTCACTTCGATCGATGTGGTGTCTGGGTACTGTAATGTTTTCAAACGTAAACCAGTATAATGTCATGTTTCCTAATAAGCGTTTGTAAGTTTTTTAAAACCTAACTCTCGTATGGGTAGTGTTTTTTATCACTGTCGATTTGAAAAAAGCTAGTGCTTGTGGCCTTATACGCGTGTTAGGGGTGGCATTAATTGTGTATCGCGAGACTGTGGTAGTATTGCCTGCGTTCCGGCTTTCAGCCCCTCCCTTTCTTTCTATCCTTAGTCCATCTGTCTTTCGTTTATGGTAACTTAGTGTATAAAATGACATGAATGGAATATTAAATATAGGTCAGCTTGCGTATCTCAAGGTTTTTCTTAGAAAGGCAGTACACGTTTTATCGTAGAAAGCGGGTATTGAAGCAGTAGGCTTTTACTATCAACGTGAAACGTTACAATTTGCAGACGAAGGAGAAAACAAGGGGGATTTCGAGTACAGTCATTGTGACAGCACTGTTCTTTACCATTCTTCTTTCCTTTTATTGAAGTTATTTGTTAGGCTTTACATTTACTTTTTAATTTATATATGTGGATTAGAATTTCTCACGACAATTGCACAATCTTAATACGAGCCTTCTATCCCAGGCTTTAGAATTATCATGGGGAGTCTTCAACATTTATATTCCCCCAGAAATATCTCCCCGAAAACACAGTAAGAAAACATGGCTGACCATCCCGGTCAAGCGCCCAGAGCGAACTGTCACAAGATATCTCGCATATCAGTCCCCCCAAACAGTCACGCATGCGCCGTTACCGCGACCCGTGAACTGTTCTCAATCTCGCAGGTACGAGATAGTTCTGGAACAAACAAGTCAAGGGAGGTAAAACTAAATCTCACCTGACATGCAAAAAAGTCTAATGTTTAAATCCCCTTGCTTAAAAAACTGACTTTAACACTGTCCTTCATGAAGAATTCTGCATGTCATGTCTTCATGTGTTTTCTTTATTAAATTAATGATCTTCAGGGGAACTCAATAATGCCTCATCAATTTCCAAAGTGATTCTCTGTCTACACTGTCAGATTCCTTTTCGTAGTCCACAAATTCGAAGTATAGTGGTGAATTCCATTCCAGACTTTGTTCAACTATTATTCTCAAAGTGGCTATCTGGTCTGTACAGGATCTGTTTTGTCGAAAACCTGCTTGTTCATCTCTCAGTTCCGTGTCTATGGACTCTTTTAATCTCTCAAGGATAATCCTGTGTAATACTTTTCCTGACACTGATAGTAACATTATTCCTCTTTAATTTGTGCACTCTTGTAAATTTCCCTTAAGCAACTTAACCAAATATCCTTCCTTCCATTCTGCTGGTATCTCTTCCTTATCCCAGACTTTACCAAGTAATTTATATAACATCTCTGTAGCCGTGTCGATATCTGCTTTGATGGCCTCAGCTGGAATGCCATCAGGTCCAGACGCTTTTCCATCTCTTAGAAGCTTTATGGCTTTCTTTATTTCTTCCTTGGTTGGTCTTTCAATGCTAATTTGTAGCTCTTCTTCTGCTGGCTGGATGTCCGGGGGGTTTTGTGGAGCTGGTTTATTGAGAAGGTCCTCAAAATATTCTGTCCACCTCTTCATTTGCTCTTGTATATTGCTGAGCTGTTTTCCATTCTTGTCTTTTATGAAGCAACTTGTTTGCTTGTATTTCCCTGTTAGCTTGTTTGAGCTGTTATACATTTCTCTCATATTTCCTGTGGCTGCAGCATCTTCTGCCTCTCTTGCCAACTCCTCAATATACTTCCTCTTGTCTCTTTTGATACTTCTTTTTACTTCTTTGTTTGCTTCTATTGCACACTTCTTGAGCCTTGGCTTTGGAACTTCTGGTTTTGCTTGTGTTTAAATCTGCTTTCTTGTTTTTTCTGTCTTTTATCTTATTAATGGTTTCTGTTGTTATCCATTCTTTTTGTTGCCGTTCCATTTTCCCCAGTATTTCTTCACATGTCTCATTCCATACAGTTTTGATTTGCTGCCAATAGTCTTCTGTATTCTCTTCATCTTCCAGCTGTTGGAGCACTTGGAATTTGTTGGACATTGTGACCGCAAATTTGTCTCTTGTTTCTTGATTTCTTAGATGTCCTACATTAAATTGGTGTCTATAATTTTGCATTGTTGCATACCTCTTGAGTTTCATTTTTACTTTGGCTATCAGAAGGTGGTGATCTCATGCCACGTCTGCTCCTCTATATACCTTTACATCCTGCAATGATGATCTAAACTTCTTGTTTATGCATATATGATCAATCTGATTTTCTGTTCTATGGTCTGGTGATAACCATGTTGCCTTGTGTATTCTCTTATGTGGAAACATGCTTCCTCCTATAGCCAGTTCATTTGAAGCACAGAAGTTTAAGAATAGTTCCCCATTTTCATTCATTATTCCTAGCCCATGTTTTCCCATGACTTCTTCAATTCTGGTGTTGACTGTACCTATCTTTGCATTCATGTCACCCATCAAAATTGTGATGTCTCTTCTTTTTACTTTTTCCATAATTTCCTGTAGTCTAGTATAAAATGCTTTTTTCACAGACTCTTCTTTGTCATTAGTTGGTGCATAACATTGGATGACATTTACATTTATTTTCTTTTTAGCTGTTTTAAAAGTAGCTGTTATTATTCTGGGTCCTACGGCTTCCTATTCAACGAGTGCTTTCTGTGCTTCTTTAGATAACATAAGAGCTACCCCTTCACTGTGGTGTGAACTTTCGTCTTCATGTCCTGAGGACAGCACCAATTCACCTGTCATGAGTTTCTTCTTGTCTACACCCTTCCACTTTGTTTCACACAGTCCCAGAACCTCGATTTTATATTCCATCATTTCTGCTGCTCCTTGTGCCACTTTCCCTTGTTTGTTTAATGTCCGAACATTCCAGGTGCCAAATCTGGAAGTTCTCCTTAGATCCTACTATGCAAGTACCTTAACATCTAACATTTCTTTTTTTTTTTCTTTTTCTTTTTTGTTGTTGGAAACACTGAGGGAATAGTCCCGCGCGGTACAATCTTCCACTGATGTGTGGTGGAGTTTAATTAGACTCTTTTGTCAGTTTTAATGAGTCTACTGTCGACTGTAGACGCATACTGTCAATATAAATTCGGAGACAGCATAATAAATTGAAAGTGAGCTAAGCAAACAATATTGCACTGCGCTAGGCCGTTTGTCTTTTACAAGCTTGGTTATTTAAGTATATAGATTATTAAATATGCTTTTGACACAAATAAAATAGAACAAAGAATCGGTAAGGCGAGCCAGCATTCAATGTCATTTAATGAAATAAGTACATAATGACTCATACGTAATAATTCGCCAATAATATCGACTGATAAGTATGTAAATAGTGACACGAAATGCGAATCGATACCATTCTGAAACAGATAATTACCTGAGGAGTTGATTAATCGAAACGATTTAAGCGCTTGCACCAACAAAATCAATATCTCCAAATTAATAACTGTAAGAGAAACGTCCTGAAACGAACAATGAACATTTCCCCTCAGCTTTCTGGGAACATATGGAAAAGGCACGTAATGCACCGTACAAACTAAATTTCACACCCACGGAATTGTTTGTGATGCATTGACCACTATCCACAATTCATGATAAGCCTGACTACAGAGATCAAAGGAAATTGAAGTGGAATGGTGTCACGGATTGCCTCCCCTGCTTTACAGTAGTGGTCCAACAGGGGCCAAAACTCAAGAGTATCTAATATGGGCCTTCAAAGGTGTCTACCTTCGCACAAGATTACTCTTGGCAGAGTTGTAGATATAAGGGTAATGACGCTTCTATCTCAAGAGTGTGTTCATAACAAATTCCTGAAGTCAAGAACATTGCTGCTTTGGCAGGGCAATTGTTAACTTTATATCGGTCCGCCGCCTTTTATGAAGAATTAAGCAATTATTATTTTCAGCTCGTCAAGCCTCCACCCTGATTTACTCAGTGGAATTCTTATTATTAAGGTATAGCTCTGTTTAGAGTGTATTTAGTAAATTGACTGAGACAAACATGCAGTACATTTAAAATGATTAAATCGAAGTTAAATTTGTATAATTACAAATAACAAATTTAATAATCATTTAGGTTTAACAAGGTTTTAGAAAATTTGAATAATGATTTAACAGAAAGTTGTCTTCACTGTTGAGATGAGATGAACGTTTATAGGTTTCTCTTATCTGCCAATGGTAGGTTCTGCTCCAGCTGATGGTTTGGTTCTGTGCAGATAGGTCACTGGAGTTCTCGCGTCTCTAAGTCAAGATTAAAGGCGCAGCACGTTCCAAGTAAGATCAAGGAGTAACTGCCAAGCTGGTCCCGCGTTTCTAAGATCCTCTGATGCTTTTTCATGGCTGCCATCAATGGCACCTATACCTTGTAGCGGTATGGCAGCTTGTGTACACTGACAACCCCCAGAGCTATGACAGTGGGAGTTTTACTCCTGGTAGGTTCAACCAAGCTGGACTGGTCTGCATGGGTAGAGGTCAGACAAAAGCTGGTACCCTGGTCCTCCAGGTTGGGGGGTTTTAGCATAGGGCCGACATCCATGTGTATGTAAATAATCGCACTTGTTACGGAAATGGCAACAAATAGAAAAACGTTGATGCGGGACGGACATCCGGAGTCTCAGGCTCGTATGACTGCCAATGGTGAAAGCCAAAAGGACGCCATAGGCATGAAAATGGATGCCCTGACTCCAAAACACGAAACCAGAATTGGATTTTGGAACGTCAGAACTATGAATGAGGCAGAAAAGCTGAGACAACTCACAGCAGAGATGAGGAACTACAAATTACATATCCTCGGAATAAGTGAGAGCAGATAGACCGGACGGGGAGAATAAAAACAGCTACAGGGGAAAGAGTACTTTATTCTGGTAAAGAGGATAGTCAGCACAACGGTGTAGCCATTATCCTGAAGAAAGGAATGGAAAGGTCTTTACTGGAATGGAAACCCATCAACAACAGACTGATAAGAACAAGACTGAGAGGGAGATTCACCAACACCACAATTATACAATGCTATGCACTAACAAACGGCAGAGATGAAGAGATCAAGGACGAGTTCTTTCAACAGGTACAAAAGGAAATGGAAACTGCACCCAGGTACGATCTTATTATACGAGTAGTGGGAGACCTCAATGCAAAAGTTGGAACTCACAATACGTATAACGAAAAAGTAATGGGGAAATGCGGCAGTGTAACAGTAAATGAGAATGGGGACAAATTAATAAGCTTCTGTAGTATTAACAACCTGGTCATTGGAGGAACACTTTGTCCACACAAAGAAGTGCACTGATTAACGTGGGAATCATCAAACGGACGGAACAGAAACTAGATAGATCACATAATGATCAATGAGATGGAGACATGCATTACAAGACGTGAAAGTAAGAAGAGGCGCAGATGTAGA
Organism: Oreohelix idahoensis; assembly: GCA_024509875.1. Taxonomy (NCBI): domain Eukaryota; kingdom Metazoa; phylum Mollusca; class Gastropoda; order Stylommatophora; family Oreohelicidae; genus Oreohelix; species Oreohelix idahoensis. The sequence goes on from JAMPIV010001940.1 coordinate 9,341, forward strand.
AGTGATCATTACAAAGTAGTAGCAAGACTGAAGGTGAAACTCAGAGCTGCTGGACAAGTTGCAGTCAAACAGAAAAGATATACTATCACGAAACTTAAGGACCATCTCACCAGAAAAGCTTTCGTGGTCGACGTAAAGAGACGATATCAGATTGACAAAAGCCAGGAAAGAACAGAGACCGATGATGTCGACCAGAAATTCAACACCATCTCAACAATATTCAAGGAAAGCAGCGAGACTTGCTTGGGATTCCAGGAAAGAAAGAGCCAAGACTGGATAACACCAGAAACGCTAAACACCATAGCGAAGAGAAAGGAAATGAAAAGAAAGAAAACAGAAGCTAAGTCTCCCAGGTTAAAGGCAATATATAGTGAACAGTACAGTCAGCTGGACAAGGAAGTAAAACGTCAAACCCGTGCTAACAAAAGGACATTTCTGGATGACCTTGCAAGACAGGCAGAAGAGGCAGCATTGAGAAATGAACAAAGCACAACTTGTAAAATAACTAAAACTATCAGTGGAAAACGAGGTGCAAACAACATAACGTTAGTAAGAGACAAGCAAGGAAATCTCATCACCACAGCACAGGGGCAGGAAACAAGATGGGCAGAGCACTTCAGAGAAACACTGAATAAGGAACCACCAGAGACTCAGCTGAATGTTCCCGAGGCTGAAAGTGACTTAGACGTAAATACAGACATTCCACGAAAAGAAGAAATCATCACAGCTATCAAAAAGTTAAACAAAGAAAAAGCGCCTGGTCACGACAATCTAAATGCTGAGTTATTCAAGGCAGACCCTGAACTAGCAGCAGAACTATTAGAACCACTATTTGCACGTCTGAGAAACAGAGACAACACCAACAGAGTGGAGTAAAGGAATAATTGTCAAATTGCCCAAGAAGGAGACCTTGCAGACTGCAACAATTGGAGAGGAATTACTCTCCTCTCAGTTCCCAGTAAAATACTAGGCAGGATAATCATCCAGAGAATTTCAAAAGCAGTTGACCATAAACTGAGGAAAGAACAAGCGGGTTTTAGAAAGAACAGAAGATGTGCAGATCATATATTCACCCTCAGGAACATTATAGAGCAGTGCTCAGAATGGCAGAGACAGCTATACATTAACTTTGTTGATTTTGAAAAGGCTTTCGACAGCATACACAGGGACAGCCTATGGAAAATACTGAGGGCTTATGGAATTCCCAGCTGCATTGTTTCCATCATAAAAAGCCTCTATTCTAACTTTACATGCAGTGTTGGAATGAGTAATCAAACTTTCGAAGTGAAAACAGGAGTACGACAGGGATGCCCCTTATCAACAACATTATTTTTGACAGCCATAGTTTGGGAGATGCTCCAGACAACAGAGGGCAGTCCAAGAGGAATTAAATTGATAACGTTTTCAACACTGGAGGACCCGGAATATGAAGATGACATTGCACTACTCGCGCATTCACATCAACACATCCAAGAAAAAACCGATAGACTGAATAAGTATGGTCAGCAGGTTGGTCTGAACATCAATCTGAAGAAGACATAGGCCATGACACTAAATGTGTGCAATCATGAGCAATAACAATAAGGAACCAGAAGTTAGTACAGACAGACACATTTACTTACCTAGGATGCATATAACACCTGAAGGCAGAACAAGCAAGGGCATTCAAAACTGAATGAATAAAGCGAGAACAGCCTTTGCTAGTCTCAACAACATTTGGAAGTCTTCCCAGTACAGCACAAACACCAAATTAAGACTGTATGCGAGCTGTGTACTTTCTGTGCTTCTCTATGGTTCGGAATGCTGGAGAGTAAAAGAGCAGGAAATATCGAACCTGTCCTCCTTCCACACAATCTGCCTAAGGAAAATTCTCAGAATCTTTCGGCCGAATACCATCAGCAACCAAGAACTACTTATTCGGAGTAACCAGGAAATCATGCACACCATCATAGCTGGCAGACTCTGGAGTTGGGTTGGCCACGTCCTAAGAAGGGACCCTGATACCATCACAAGAACAGCTATGCTATGGACCCCCGATGGAAAGCGAAAGAGTGGCTGACCAAAAACAACTTGGCGGAGAACTGTGGAAGCCGAGATGCAAAGAATGAACTAGAGTTGGGGCACTGTACGAAGGATGGCCGCCGACTGGTCAAAGTGGAATCAATTTGTTGTTGCCCTACAAGACGCCACCAGGCGTGATGGTCACCGACTGCTTTGATGGTTGGCGGCTATCGATCAAAGAAGAAGAAGATGTTTTCATGGACAATTATACTGGTATGAAAATGTAAATATTATACTTAGAATGTACATCATTTCTTTCATCTTTCCCTTCCTGCTCCATATGAAACTTGAGACTACCTATGCTTTTAGTTCTCTGTAAAAAACTAGCAATAAAGCAGTCACTAGCTCTTGTGGTGGTGGTTCATGAAATCATCATTCTATACGCTGAGGTTGCCAGCCTCAAATGACTTCGACATCCAATAGCGATTTTCGCATATTAATATTCACATGACACTATATACAAATTAGTTTTCATGTTAGTAATGAAAAATATAAAATATAAAAGTACAACTTACGCCAATCCTGGCTTACATACTTTTTGCTCATATGAATAAATGCACTTGAATCGGCCTCTTACACGTGTTCTTGGGGGTCTTTACTTTTTAACGTTAATTCCCACTATGACTCCGTGTGTTTCAGTTTCCTCTGATTCCGGTTCCTTCTTACAATGGTAGAACTTTCCTGGGCTGTGTAAGTCCTTCCAAAATACTCCACTAAAAGGTCCGTTCTGATAAAATAGAATTTTGAATTCTAACTTCTGGCAAGGTGTGGTTGTAGTCTTGGCAAGCGATTTCTCACAGTGAACTAGACTTGCTATAATTGTCAGATTATATTGCAAGTCTGCCACGGAATTTGCTTGTTACGATGTTAAGCAAAAGTGCCAGAATTGTTTTCGCTTATCTGAATATCTTGTGAAGACTCCCTTTGTGACAGAAGTGTCATTACCCTTATATCTACATCTCTGCCAAGAGTAATCTTGTGCAAAGGTAGACACATTCGAAGACCCATATTAGATACTCTTGAGTTTCGGCCACTGTTGGACCACTACTGCAAAGCAGGGGAGGCAAGACCGTCACAACTATTAAGTATAATGTTACAGAAACCTTCTACCTTCCGCCAAAATAAGAATACACTGTGTGCCTATACTATGGTCCTGAAGCATTAAGACAAGGGAACACATCGCTGAATGCATGCTCTTTCAAAATCGCATAAGAGTTCGAAAACACAACAAAACAGATACAAAACCGTCTAGGAGTCTCAATCTACACAAAGAGTAAAGAATCCTAATGTACTTCTAGTTGAAAGAGGCATGTCTCAGGAATAAGAATCGTATATTCCAATTCATATATATACTGAAGTACATTAAATACGCACCACTATTATATATACTGATGCCGAGATGCTGGAAAAAAAGTGTGGGAATGGATTGTCCCCGTGTTTGTCATGAGGTAGAGAGCGAATGGCTGCTGGAATGGAAAGTGCATGATTCAACCCATGGGTTTGTGTACAGACTACATGCAAACAATGAAAGTTACACATGCAACACGATTCCCAACAGCTATGACCCTGAAAATGCGTACGCGTTGTAGCAGTATACTCGGTATAAAAAGGCCGTTGAGACAAAACACCCAGTACATGTGCTTGAAATGCCACTGTAGCGAGATCAGTGGTACAATCGCCAAATACAGTAATATTTAACCCCTACGCCAAGTAAATTTACCACCCCGCCAGTGTTTGCCCAAAGTCATCACCCACGCCTGCGTTTCGCGCTGGATTTGAAAAAGCATTAACGCCAAAGTGAACGATACCAAAACCACTAGCTTTTTCGTTGCTCTGTCCAAAGACTTTAAATAATATAACACGTGTTTCGTTCCCCAAAATAGTGATAGAAAAAAAGGAGGAGTGAAAGAGAGAGGGAGGAATGAAACCTTGACTAAAGCGTTTTAAAAAATCTATTAATAGCACACAATGCGACAGTTGACGTGAAGGACTTGCTTATGGTAACACAAAACAAAAAGCGAGAGGCTAGCGTTTGAAAATCAACTAGTGCCTTAACAACGGTTGTTAGGGCACATTTTTTTTTCTACAGTTAAGGTTTGAAAAAAAAATTATTTGAATATTTGCTAATGCTTACTTACTTACTTACTTAGTCGTTCCTCTTCTACCGTGAGGTGTAGAGGTTTGGAAGAGAGAGCGCCAGACCATTCTATCAGCTGTCTTCTTCCTGGCCTGGTTCCATTCTAGTCCTCGGTCCTTCAAAGATTGTCTAATGTTGTCCTCCCAGCGGACTCTGGGTCGTCCTGGAGGTCTGGATCCCTGGCTCTTTGTTTCCCATGCTTGTCGTGGTAGCCGATCTTCTCCCATTCTGCAAACATGGCCAAACCATCTTAGTTGGGACTGTTCTATTTGGGTCTGCAGCGGATGGGATTTTAGGCCTTGACGGATCGTCTGGTTGCGGACCATGTCTCTTCTTGTTACTTCAACCACTTTCCTCAGATACCTCATTTCTGAGGTTTGGATCTGGCTTTTGTGGGTTGTAGTCATTGCCCACGACTCGCATCCATATGTCAAGACTGGGACATAGGTGGAGCGGTATACAGCCATCTTCGTTTTCTTACCAACCTCTTTTTTGCTGAGGAATCCACGATTTATGGCCTGAAAAAGTCTCCCAGCCGCTATATTTGCTAATGCACGCGATGATATTACATTTCAAAACCAACCGCCTTGGTCCCTCTCCGTCTTGAAAATTAAATGTTACACTAAAGATGGTTGGCATCTTGCCAAACGCTTGTTTAGTTTCCTAAGAACGAGCGAGAGAGGAAAACAATAAAGGGGGGATGGACATGGAGGAAAATCTAAGCTAGCGTATCCATTGTGAAAGTGAAACTAAGTAACCAAAGTGGGACGGGTAGCGAAATTGGTGGCAAAAGAAACATAGATGAAGTATCGTATTCTAATTGAATAATAAAGGAAAAGAAAGGACAGTTGACAACTTAAATGATAATACTTGGTTATTAGGAATATCATATTACTCATTATGATATAGTATCTTCTTCTTCTTCTTCCGTCCTTAGCCACCGACCGTCAAAGCAGTCAGTGGCCATTACGCCTAGTGGCGTCTTAGGGCAACAGCAGATAGGTTTTCTTTGCCATTGTTTCCCATCACGCCTATTGGCGTCTTTAGGGCAACGGCAAATCAATCCATTTGCTGTTGTTTCCGTAATCGAAGTGACTGTCAAACGGGTGATCAGCCCGTTGGTATATAGTATCTTACCGTAGAGAAAAGTATGTTATTTGAAAAACTGAAGGTGGAAAAATACAAAAATGAAAACTATGATAAAGAAAGAAATAAAATCCTAAGGGCTAGAAAACAGACAGTCGTCTGGTTAATAATTGCTTTTCTCCATTAAAATCGTTTAGATATTAACAAAGATATCGTAGAAAATAAAAATGAAAGACAGAAAGACAGACACAGTGATATCCACTCAACTTTGAAAATCGGGGGATGTCACATTTTTTGAACGTGTATTTTTGAAAAGAGAGTCAAGTCGGCTTACCCTGATCTGATTGGTTTAGGGGAGCATAACTAACGAGGGGATATAACGAACGTTTTACTAACGCTTAGTTGCCACTTGAAGATAAAATTTAAACAGAAAGGTTATCATCAGACACAAGGAATTCATGACCCATTGCCTTTGCTGTTCTGGCCAGTGGCGATCTCAGCTTGACCCATTGATCGCCGGTTAACCTTATATGTGTAAAATATTTCATTGATTGCGGTAAGATAAACATTATTATTGATATGTATATGTATTATTGATGTGTAGAGGCTAACATAGAAAGGCGCCCAACCAAAAATTTGTGGTGTGCGACATTTGCCATTGTGGAAGCTTGCAACTTCTTAGTAAAAGCCAGGCATGCCTAAGTAGAATTATGGAGCCAATGAACGTACATTTTGTTTGAAAATTGATATATACCATTATGACTGTAAGACAGCAAACCACTGGCCGTCTTCGGCAAGTCCCAGTGTTTTACATGCCTTGGTAAAATAAATATTTTCCTATGAAAGGAATGTATCAAACTGATGATATGGAAGATTACCTGAGTATGAAGCAGTCACAGAATAAGATAGGGACGATAGCTATTTGTTTAGCACAGGAAGCTGATCTTAAACTGTTTAATGATGCTTAGTTGTTAGTGATGGAGATATATGTATAGAATACTTAGGAGGCCTTAATCCTCTTATTGCAGGGTTACATCCTATAACACTCAGTGTGCCACAAAGTAATGCAAGAGGTGTGGCATGACCTATATTGGTGAAATTGGCAGGCGTTTGGCAGACAGGTTTCGTGAGCACTTGAATGACATCCATCATGACAAACATTTACCGGTGGCCCTTCATTTCAATAGGCCTGACCATTCAAGTAATTCCGATATACATGTCACTGCCCTCCTTTCATGTGCCGGTAATGACAAGACTCGCTTTTCGTTGGAGAATCGTCTTATTTTTAAAATGGGCGTTTTAGCTCCCGATGGTTTGAGTATACAACATCATTTTGTATAAATTCTGGTAGCTTTTCTCTTTTTCATTCTTTATTCGTTTTCTTTTAGATCTATCTTCTTATGTTTTTGTTTTGGTTCGTTTCGTATCTTTTTATATCTTTTGTTTTGTCGCTATCGTTCGTCACTTCCTTGTGATTTCTGTAACAAGAGACTACGGCTTTCTTTCACAGATTCTTTGGATCGAGCTGAGCTAACTTTTACTAGTTCTACAGTTTTGTTTATTCTTCTTTTTTTCGTTTCGTTGATTATTTACTTTCTTGTTTCAGTATTTCTTTTAGATTTTACGGTTTTCTTGTATTATTATTGTTCTTTTTTTCTCTCATCACTGTTGTTGTTTACTTTTTCCATCTGCTTGTATCGCCCATTTGTTGTATATTTCTCATCATCGTTTAGTTTTGTAGTACCTATATGTAATTTTTGTCTTTGTCACCTGTTTGTGGCTGAGGAAGGGTAAAACCCGAAACGTCCCTTGTTTCTTGTGAACCGTCATTTGTAAAACTGATTAAATACCGTGTTATTAGTTTAAATACTGGAGCTGCAGAGTTCGAGGCAACAGTGTTTATTTGCCTATATTATGAAGCAAGAGTGCTGAAGCAGTCTCCAGGTCTCACTGTCGTAACGAATGTACTGTTGTTGAGAAAGTCATCAACTATTGCTCAAGGAAATTCAGTTAAGCTAAACCTTCTACGGGCTTAATGAGTGTTCATTTAACATTAACTCTCCACTATTGCAATAAAAAAGTTTTAGGAAGTGATGAGAAAAGTCGTTCCTCATAATCGTGACCAGTCATAGGATCTAGTGCTTTATCAGAGAATTCCATGTTATAAACATTTACAGCTTGACAGTTAAGGACAAGTTGTCCGTTAGACTTAATTAAAGCTATAATATATATTTCCATTCCATTTTGAGTTTAAACATTCCTGTACCAAAAAAGATTGGAGGTACAGGAAATTAAAATTATAACATACTATTCTAACTTTAACCACTGACTTGTTTAATCCCTTTTAAATGCGTTAAGTTGTGTTTGTTGTCATACACTCACCATTACATTTTGCATTACCCTAGACATCAAGCCATATAAACAAACAGACACCAGAATATAAAATAGACTCAAAATATATCGCAGATTGAGGTCGTAGGGTGGTAGCAGTCAGGTACCGTGAGAGCATCATCTTCAACTATTAGACTCAGGGACTTGCATAGCTGACCTCAATCTGTAGACAAGTAATATTTATCTCTTTTAACATAAAAACCCACCACAGCCACGACTATCTGAAAACGACCGCCAACGAGCCATTGGTATGTTGGAGACCGGAATGAGCTCGCGGGTCATTGCCAGAAGGATGAATAGCCACCACAGCACTATTGTACGTCTCAGTGAACGTTACGGAACCACTGGCAGTGCCAGGGATAGACTTCGGAGTGGCCAACCACGAGTTACTACCCCTGCGCAAGATCATCATATTGTGCTGAGTCACCTAAGGAATCGTTCTCTCCCAGCAAGTCAAACAGCAAGAGCAATAGTGGGTAGACATAGGCAAGTCTCTCGAATGACAGTCATACGACGACTCAGAGATACAGGCCTTACTGCAAGACGACCTTATATTGGGCCAAACTTGACTCACAGACATCGTCAGCCGCGCCTGCAATGGGCAGAGCAACATGTCAGATGGATTAGACTGCAGTGGAATGCTGTCCTATTCACAGACGAGAGCAGATTTAACACATCCTTTGCTGATGGACGTATGCGGATTTGGCGACGGTGTGGAGAGCGCTTTGCAGATTGCTGTGTTCGTCAGCACAACCGATTTGGAGGTAGCAGTATTCACATTTGGGGAGGATTCAGTTTTCACCATCGCTTGCCTCTTCACGTCTTCCGTGGAAATGTTAATGCTGTGACATATCGAGATGAGGTTCTGGATGCATTGGTTGCTCCTGCGTTCCCAAATTGTCCAGACTTGCAGCTTCTCCAGCAGGATAACGCACGTGCGCACACCGCATGCATTATGCAGCAATATCTACAGCAGCAGAACATTGTGACGATTGATTGGCCTTCCCTATCACCAGACATGTCCCCTATAGAACATCTGTGGGACGAACTTGGACGCAGAGTCTACAGTCAAGGTTCTCCAGCTAATCTGCAACAGCTAGAAGCTGCTCTTACACGTGAATGGGACTTGATTCCCCGGAATTTCCCTCAGAGACATGTGCGTTCCATGCGGAGCCGCTGCCAAGCTTGTTTGCAAGCACACGGTGGACATACCAGATACTGAGGATAGTGTGAATGAATTTTTTTATTGGTTGCATTTTTGGTTTTCTCCCGTGCCTGCACAGAATGCAATGAATTTCATAACAATCAAATTTACAAATTAATGACCAGCATGGATTCATAGGAAAATGAATAAAGATTCCAAATATGTAAACTTGTAAACACTTATATTTACATTTCACACTCTGTTCCTGGATTATACAGGTGGTGCGTTTTTAATGTGCTTCAGTATATATATATATATATATATATATATATATATATATATATATATATATATATATATATATATATATATATATATATATATATATATATATAGGTAAAAGATTCCGTTACATGCTCACTGAGGCATATTGGAAATAAGATGTTACCACACCAGGGGTGATGTGGTCAGCATCACACCGGACGCCTTTAACATTAGTGTCATTACCCTTCTATCTACATCTCTGCCAAGAGTAATCTTGTCACAAATGGAGTCTTCACAAGATATTCAGATAAGCGAAAACAATACTGATTTGGCTTAGCACGTTAATTCTGGAATCTGCCGACAACTTTTGTGAAGAATTAAGCAATGATTAATTTTAGCTCGTTTAAGCCCCCACCTCTGATTAACTCAGGGGAATTCTTTCTATTCTGGTATAGCTCAGTTTAGAGTGTGTATAATACATTGACTGAGAAAAACATGCGGTAACTTTAAAATGATTAAATCGAAGTTAAATTTGTAAATTTACAAATTTAATAATCACTTAGTTTTAACAGTTTGAAAATAATTGGAATAGTGATGGATCAAGAAATGTTATCATCATTAATGGATAATAGACACTTTGGAAAAAAAGTTCACTTTGGCAGCTTATTTATGTAACTTAGGTGCCAATGACGGTTCTGCTCCTTCTGATGGGTTGGTTCTTTTTACACTGCTCCCGCTCCTCGCTGGTCGAGGTTGTCGGGTGTAGCTCGTTTCCCAGAAATGTGAAGGAGAGTCTACAAAGTTGGTCCTTCGTCTTAAAGCGTAGACCACTTGTCCCTTCTTGATCCAGAGATAGTACTTTCTGCTGGTACCAATTATAAGCCAATCCTTGCTCACAGAATTTTTGCTCAGATAAATAAAAGAGACTTGAATCGGCCTCTTACGCGCGTCTGGGTTTTCGTTAATTTAATAAGGTCCCTCTCTGACTTTGTTTGTTTCCTTCAGTTTTCTCAGGTAGCGGCTTTCCTTATTAAAATGATAGAGATTTCCTGGGCTGTTTTTGCAAGTCCTGATAAATATTCAGATAAAAGGTGTCCGGTCTGATAAATGGAAATTCTAAATTCTAACTGGCACGTCTAGTGTCTTTGGCAAGCGTGAATCTCACAGTGAAATAACACTGAAAAGTGTCAGGTTATATTCCTGGTCTCCCACTCATCTGTTTGTATTAACACATTAACTACCGCAAGCCGCTGTCAGCGGCTCACAACATAATCACATTTGGACCGCAAGCCGTTCAGGGCGCCAATCTAATTTTAGTAATAAAACGAATGAAAAATGTACTGAAACACTCTCTGATCTGGTTCGAGATTTTAAGTTGCCACCGGAAAAAAATTCCCAAAGCATGGTTGTTGTAGAACACTGGAAAATTGATATTATGTTCATATTTTTCAGCGTTTTGGGTTAGTTACCAAATCGTGTAAAACTGTTTACCGTGGCAACTAGTGCTAGGACTCTAAAAAATGCGTGTACATCTCGTCTAACGGCTGAATAGGATAGAAACATGTTTCAAAAATTGACTGAAAGATCTAGCGACGAGGACAAGAGTGAAAACGGTGTGCACATTGATTGAAATTGTGATTTTGATAGAGATGGGGCGCAAGCAGTTATAATTGTGAAAATTCTGCAAGTTCTCGGCCATCAGAAGGCCGTTAAATAGCAACAACCTCTATTAGAGTTACAACCAATGTTTATTGTAATAGTACTTTCATTTATCTTTAAAATGACGTGTAATTCATACAAATCTGTAAACAATTTCGAAAACTACAGCTTACTTTGTGCAAACACCTACAGTATGAAAATGGGAAAAAAATTTAATTCGGCCACAGTGTGTTTTTTAATTCGGTATTTAATGTGTTAATACGAAATCAAAAGCTCCAATCATTTTCAAACAGGCGGGTTAGGGTGAGGTGATTTCAAAATCTGTCCTCGTGAAATAAGGTGCGTGAAGCAAACGGACACGTATTACCATATATAACAATAAGTCATACGATGCCTTGTGTGCACACTCATGAACGCATCTGTAAACGCATATGGCCATGTGTTTCAGGTGTAACAATATTACATTATCTAAAGTAATCTTGTCACTTATGTCTGTCCATAGGTTGCCTCCCCGTATTCCAAGCTTTTGGTGATGCGCGCACCCGTCTTATCCGCGACTAAGCATTGCGCTTTCCGATTTTACTAATAATCGAGAGTCTGAGATCAGCCACACCTGAGATAAGCCATTATATTGTCGATTAATATTATCTCAGCAAATCTGTGCTTCGCCTAGAAAATGTGTTTATTATCACCTACAGGGAGTGTCAAAATGTTTGAACATACAAAGTGGAAGGGGGTAGACAGGAAGAAACTCATCACAGGTGAATTGGTGCTGTCCTCAGGACATGAAGACGAAAGTTCACACCACAGTGAAGGGGTAGCTCTTGTGTTATCTAAAGAAGCACAGAAAGCACTAATTGAATGGGAAGCCGTTGGACCCAGAATAATAACAGCTACTTTTATAACAGCTAAAAAGAAAGTAAATGTAAATGTCATCCAATGTTATGCACCAACTAATGACAACGAAGAGTCTGTGAAAGACGCATTTTATACTAGACTACAGGAAATTGTGGAAAAAGTAAAAAGAAGAGACATCACAATTTTGATGGGTGACATGAATGCAAAGGTAGGTACAGTCAACACCGGCTTTGAAGAAGTCATGGGAAAACAAGGGCTGGCAATAATGAATGAAAATGGGGAACTATTCTCAAACTTCTGTGCTTCAAATCAACTGGCTATAGGAGGAAGCATGTTTCCACATAAGAGAATACACAAGGCAACATGGACATCACCAGACCGTAGAACAGAAAATCAGATTGATCATATATGCATAAACAAGAAGTTTAGATCATCATTGCAGGAGCAGATGTGGCATCAGATCACCACCTTCTGATAGCCAAAGTAAAAATGAAACTCAAGAGACATGCAACAATGCAAAATTATAGACAACAATTTAATGTACGACATCTAAGAAATCAAGGAACAAGAGACAAATTTGCAGTCACAATATCCAACAAATTACAAGTGCTCCAACAGCTGGAAGATGTAGAGAATATAGAAGACTATTGGCAGCAAATCAAAACGGTATGGAATGAGACATGTGAAGACATACTGGGGAAAAGGGAACGACAACAAAAAGCATGGATAACAACAGTAACCATCAATAAGATAAAAGACAGAAAAAAACAAGAAAGCAGATTTAAATTCAAGCAACCACAGAAGTTCTGAAGCCAAGGCTCAAGAAGTGTACAGAAAAGCAAACAAAGAAGTTAAAAGAAGAATCAAAAGAGACAAGAGAAAGTATATTGAGGAGTTGGCAAGAGAGGCAGAAGATGCTGCAGCCAAAGGAAATATGAGAGAACTGTATAACAGCACAAAGAAGCTGACAGGAAAATACAAGCAAACAAGTTGCCTCATAAAAGACAAGAATGGAAAACTGCTCAGCAATATACAAGAGCAAATGAAGAGGTGGACAGAATATTTTGAGGACCTTCTCAATAGACCAGCTCCACAAAACCCCCCGGACATCCAGACAGCAGATGAAGAGCTACAAACTAACGGTGAAAGACCAACGAAGGAAGAAATAAAGAAAGCCATAAAGCTTCTTAGAGATGGAGAAGCGTCTGGACCTGATGGCATTCCAGCAGAGGCCATCAAAGCAAATATCGACACAGCTACAGAGATGTTATATAAATTACTTGGTAAAGTCTGGGAAAAGGAAGATATACCAGCAGAATGGAAGGAATGATATTTGGTTAAGTTGCCTAAGAACGGAAATTTACAAGAGTGCACAAATTATAGAGGAATAATGTTACTATCAGTGCCAGGAAAAGTATTAAATAGGATTATCCGTGAGAGATTAAAAGAGTCCATAGACAAGAAACTGAGAGATGAACAAGCAGGTTTTTGACAGAACAGATCCTGTAAAGACCAGATAGCCACTTTGAGAATAAGAGTTGAACAAAGTCTGGAATGGAATTCACCATTATACATCGGATTTGTGGACTACGAATAGGCATTTGATAGTGTAGACAGAGAATCAGTTTGGAAATTGATGAGGTATTATGGAGTTCCTCTGAAGATCATTAATTTATTATAGAAAACATATGAAGACATACCATGCAGAGTTCTTCATGAACGACAGCTTACAGAACCATTTGGGATAAGAACAGGAGTGCAACAGGGATGCCTCTTGTCTCCATGTCTTTTCTTATTAGCAATAGACTGGGTTATGAGAACATCAACAACACACAACAGAAATGGAATCCAGTGGACTCTGACTAAGCAGTTGGATGATCTGGATTTTGCTGATTACTTGGCTCGTCTGTCCCATAACCGTAATAAGATGCAGGACAAATTGAAAACACTCGATGAGAGGTCACAGCAATTGGGTCTGAAAATACACAGGGAAAAGACAAAGATAATGAGAATAAATGCAGATAATGAAAACAGGGTTGAACTTGAAGAAGCACCAATACAAGATATAGAGTCGTACACATATCTTGGCTGCAATATAGACAAAGTTGGAGGGACAGACAGTGATATCAAAATAAGAATACAAAAAGCAAGAGGAGCTTTCATTGCATTGGGAAATATATGGAGATCAAGAGAAATTGGATCCAACACGAAAATAAGAATCTTCAACTCAAATGTGAAGTCAGTCCTATTGTATGGCTCTGAGACATGGATAACAACAAAGACAACAACCAAAAAGCTACAGACTTTTATAAAAGGGTGCTTGCGTAGAATAGAGGGATTAAAATGGTATGACAAGGTTACCAACATGGAACTGATGACAAGAACTAGACAAGTGCCAGTGGAACGAGATGAGAAGAAGACGATGGCGATGGATAGGACACACACTGAGGAAACCTGTTTATACATTACAAGGCAGTCCTTGTTCTGGAACCCCCAGGGCAAGAGAGGCATAGGTAGACCAAGAAGCACATGGAGAAGAGAGCTGGAAACAGAGATGAAAATGATAAGAAGAACGTGGAAAGAACTTGAGATGATGGCACGTGACAGGAGGACTTGGCATGTGTTTGTTGAAGGCCTATGCTCCTTTGGGAGTGGAGGGTTATGAATGAATGAATAAGTTGTCTCCCCTTATTCCAAGCTTTTGGTGATGCGCGCACCCGTCTTATCAGCGATTAAGCATTGCGCTTGCCGATTCTACTAATAATCGAGAGTCTGAGATCGGCCACACCTGAGATAAGCCAACATATTTTCGATTAATATTATCTCAGCAAATCTGTGCTTCGCCAAGAAAATGTGCTTATTATCACCTACAGGGAGTGTCAAAATGTTTGAACATACAAACTACCTGCTACATAGCAGATAATGAAAAAAAGAAATTGTGGCTATTGAAAGCACGCAAGTAATATCAGTACAAAAAATGTATCCGATACTGCCGGAATGCAACAGAGTTCGAGGAGAGGTCGCCAATTTATGTGACAATAGCCACGGTGTAGGTGTCGTGCTCATCAGCCTCGTTAGGTCTAGATGTCTGTGTCATAGAAGACATGTAACTTAATTTGTTTCATGTCCCTTTTAATTCCACATGGACTATAAACTCACCGATGAAGCTGTCCCTCTTGTAGGAACCCGGTGTCTATTCAGACAACTCGGAAGTACAATGGGGCGTATACTCGAAACATTAGTAAGAATTGCACGTCAATTGATGCCATCTTCACTACCATTGATTTCCTCCTCAGTGATAGTGTTTAACATTTCTGAGGCTTGATTCTCCTCACCATCAATCATGGCCAATGTTTTGCAGTTGCGTTCTTGAGATCAAGAGCAAACGCAAAAGCACAAAATGCGATGGAAGATGAGAAGCTCAAACAGGGATGGTTAATATCTTACATGGCTCAGAGCACTTATGTGTGTTCTTGTTAATGACTGTTTTAAAATACCCTATGTGCGTAATGCGAAACTGGCTTGGATGTTTAGCTCCTTACACATTCGTGTCCACATCGGGAGATAAGTGAAATTTAACATGTAGGGGGCAAGTAAATCAGATGTACTTTTTCTGTATTACATTAAACAGCTTTGATTTTCGTAATTGAACCTTCCCACTTTATGTCGAATAGTTATTTAATATGTCTGGGTTTTTGCCCAGTGGATATATCAATAATTCATTTTACTCATCAAATAAAGATATCGAATCAACTTTGCAACAGATGTTCTAATTGAAACATCTTCTCGTCCTGAATGTTTATTTATGTTATTTTGTCTGGGACAATGTGACCTAAGTTGTTGTGGTATTTCTATTTAGTAAAAGGCACTTGCAGTCACTGTACACATGACTAAATATACATATGACTTCTTGGTGATGTCGTCTTTTAGAAGCTCATCGATATTTATGTTATTACTATTGTAAATACTGAATCGATGATTTTTTATCCTGGGGTGTAGACATTTGCCATAGAGAGTGCTATTCTAACCTATCAGCTGTCTTCCTCCTGGCCTGGTTCCAATCTAGTTCTCGGTCGTTCAGTAAGTATCTTATGTTGTCCTTCTAGCGAACTCTGTGTCGTATTGGAGGTCTGGATCCCTGGGTCTTGGTTTCCCATATTTGTCGTGGTAGCCGATCTTCTCCCATTCTCCAGGCGTGGCCAAACCATCGTAATTGGGCTAGTTCCACTTGGGTCTGCAGGGGCTGGGTTTTGAGGCCCTGACATATCCTGTAGTTGCGGATCATGTCTCTTCTTGTTACTTCTAACTAACTCAGATACCTCATTTCTGAGGTTTGGAGATGGTTTTTGTGGATTGTAATCAGTGCCCATGGCTCGCATCCATAAATCAAGACTAGATTAAGGTGAAGCGAAATTCATCCATCTTCATCTTCTTGCAAATTTCTCATTTGTTGGGGCATCCTCGATTTATCTCCTGAAAAGTCTCTCAGGTGCTGCTCTTCAGGTAGCCCCGACTTTTCTGTGATGCCTCCCTTCCAGTCTATAACGGCTTCAAGAGATTTAAAGTGGTTGATTTGTTCCAGTACCTGTTCTCCCAGCATAATCTGGTGAATGTTTTCCTATCCTGATATCAATATGGCTTTTGTTTTGGAGCTGCTGACAGCCATTGGTCTTTTCTCCAGCTCTTCCTTAAAGACGTGCAGGTTGGATTGAAGATGTGCTTCTGATTTATCAATTAGGGCAACATTATCGGCAAAAATCAGCTGTGAAATGCAGATCTGTCTCATTCTCCAGTGCCCTACTGAATACTTTCTTGTCCTCTTCTTACATGCTTTCATGACATCGCCCATGAGGAATAGGAAAAGATAAAGTGACGGAATATCACCCAGTCTTACACCAGTGGTGGCCCTGAACTCTTCTGACTTATGGTTTACCGTCCTCGCATAATTTATGCAAGTCATGTAGAAGCTCTGTATAGCATGGACCAGAGGTGCCGGGATTTCTTTCTAGCAAAGGAGTCCCAAAGTTTGCTCCAGGGAACCTTATCCAGATCCAAAAAGCAAAGATGCATATTACTTTTATACTCAGCAACATTAGTGTGAAGATCACATCATGATTAACGGTAGATGGAGGCGTGCATAACAAGATGGGAAGGTAAGAAGAGGTGCAGATGTGGGAAGTGATCACCATTTAGTAGTAGCAAAACTGAAAGTGAAACTAAGAAGGGCTGGACCAACTGTAACTACACAGAAAAGGTTTGACATCAGCAAATTGAAGGACTCCCTTACCAGAAAAGCTTTTGCGGCTAACATAAAGAAACGATATCAATTTGCCAAAAGTCAGGAAAAGACATTGACTGATGATGTAGACCAGAAATTCAACACCATTTCAACAATATATAAGGAAAGCAGCAAATCATGCTTGGGATTCCAGGAAAGGAAGAAGCAAGACTGGATAACACCAGAAACATTAAACACCATAACGATGAGAAAGGAAATGAAAAGAAAGAAAACAGAAGCGAAGTCCCCCAGGTTAAAGCAACTATATAGCGAACAGTACAGTCAGCTGGACAAGGAAGTTAAACGCCAAACCCGAGCCAACAAAAGGAATTTCCTAGACGATCTTGCGAGACAGGCAGAAGAGGCAGCACAGAGAAATGAACAAAGCACAGTATACAAAATTACTAAATTCATCAGCGGAAAATGAGGTGCAAACAATATTACATTTGTAAAAGATAAGTAAGGAAATCTCATCACGACAGCAGAGGGACAGGAAACAAGATGGGCAGAGCACTTCAGAGAAACTCTGAACAAGGATCCACCAGAGACACAATTGAATGTTCCTGAGGCTGAAAACGATCTAGATGTAAATACAGACATTCCACGAAAAGAAGAAATCATCACAGCAATCAAAGAGTTAAAGAACGGAAAAGCTCCTGCCATGATAACTTAAATGCAGAGCTATTTAAGACAGACCCTGAGCTAGCAGCAGAACTATTAGAACCACTATTTGCACAAGTCTGGAAAACGGGAACAACATCATCAGAGTGGAACAAAGGAATAATTGTCAAATTGCCCAAGAAGGGAGATCTTGCTGCCTGCAATAATTGGAGAGGAATCACTCTTCTCTCAGTTACCAGCAAAATACTAGGCAGGATAATTATACAGAGAATTTCAAAAGCAGTAGACCACAAACTGAGGAAAGAACAAGCAGGATGTAGAAAGAACAGAAGATGTGTAGATCATATATTCACTCTCAGGAACATTATAGAGCAGTGCTCAGAATGGCAAAGACAGCTGTACATTAATTTCGTTGATTTTGAAAAGGCTTTTGACAGCATACATAGGGACAGTTTATGGAAAATACTAAGGGCTTATAGAATTCCAAGCTGCATAGTGTCAATCATAAAAAGCCTCTATGCCAACCTTACGTGTAGTGTTGGGCAGAGCAACCTAACCTTTGAGGTGAAGACAGGAGTACGACAGGGATGCCCCTTATCAACCACTCTATTTTTAACAGTCATAGATTGGGTGA
Source organism: Oreohelix idahoensis (assembly GCA_024509875.1). Lineage (NCBI taxonomy): Eukaryota > Metazoa > Mollusca > Gastropoda > Stylommatophora > Oreohelicidae > Oreohelix > Oreohelix idahoensis. The sequence continues at coordinate 27,474 of JAMPIV010001940.1, forward strand.
TGCGCCAGACAACAGAGGGCAGTCCAAGAGGAATAAGATGGACTACATTTTCTACATTGGAAGATCTGGAATATGCAGATGACATTGCACTACTAGCACATTCACATCAACACATCCAGGAAAAAACGGATAGACTTAATAAGTTTAGCCAGCAGGTGAGCTTGAACATCAATTTAAAGAAGTCAGAGGTCATGACGCTCAATGTGAGCAACCCTGAGCCCATATCAGTAAGGAATCAGCAACTGGTACAGACAGACACATTCACATACCTAGGATGCATAGTAACACCAGACAGCGGGGCAGGCAAAGACATCAACAGCAGAATGAATAAGGCAAGAACAGCCTTTTTTAGCCTAAACAACATCTGGAAGTCCTCTCAATACAGCACAAGCACAAAATTAAGATTATATCAGAGCTGTGTGCTTTCTGTGCTTCTCTATGGTGCGGAATGCTTGAGAGTTACAGAGAAGGAAATGTCGAAATTGTCCTCTTTTCACACAACATGCCTAAGAAAAATTCACCGAATCTTTTGGCCGAATACCATCACCAACCAAGATCTGGTTACTCGGAGCAAGCAAGAGGACATGCACACCATCATAGCTGGCAGACGCTGGAGCTGGGTTGGCCATGTCCTCAGAAGAGACCCCGATGCCATCACAAGAACAGCTGTGCTTTGGATCCCTGAAGGAAAACGAAAGAGAGGCTGACCAAAAACAACCTGGCGGAGGACTGTGGAGGCTGAGATGCAAAGAATGAACCAGAGTTGGGGCACTGTACGAAGGATGGCCGCCGACCGAGCAAAGTGGAATCAATTTGTTGTACTCTACAAGACGCCACTAGGCGTGATGGCCACTGACTGCTTTGACAGTCGGCGGCTAAGGATCAAAGAAGAAGAAGGGCATTGAGTACTTCAGTTTGCTCGACCTCATTCATTTGTGGCTCAGCCAGGCGTTTGAGTCTCTGCTCCGGTATTCTAAAGTAAATTTTACCAGGGACACTCAGAAGAAATATGCTTCTGTGATTTCCACATTGTGAGTTGTCTTACTTACTTAGTCGTTCCCCTTCTACCGTGCGGTGTAGAGGTTTGGAAGAGAGAGCGCCAGACTATCCTATCGGCTGTCTTCCTCCTGGCCTGGTTCCATTCTAGTCCTCGGTCCTTCAAAGATTGTCTAATGTTGTCCTCCCAGCGGACTCTGGGTCGTCCTGGGGGTCTGGATCCCTGGCTCTTTGTTTCCCATGCTTGTCGTGGTATCCGATCTTCTCCCATTCTGCAGACATGGCCAAACCATCTTAATTGGGACTGTTCTTCTTGGGTCTGCAGGGGGTGGCATTTTAGGCCTTGACGTATCGTCTAGCTGCGGACCATGTCTCTTCTTGTTACTTCAACCACCTTCCTCAGATACCTCATTTCTGAGGTTTGGATCTGACTTTTGTGGGTTGTTGTCATTGCCCATGACTCGCATCCATATGTCAAGACTGGGATATAGGTGGAGCGGTATACAGCCATCTTCGTTAGGTGAGTTGTCACCCTTTTTTAATATAGGTGTAATGATGGTTATCTCCAAATCCTTTGGTATGGTCTTTTGCATCATGCTGCTCGTGTAACCCCCAGGAGTATTAGGTAGCCTGCTGTTCCTATGTACTTAACACTATTTTTGTTGCTTTGCTACCCTTGATTTTCTCCAGTGCTGCCTTCAGTTCTTCCATCTTGAAGCCATCTTCACCACCATTTGTTTCCTCTTCTATGATTTGTTTATTATGATTATGAGGCTTGACCTTCCTCACCACCAAGGGACTCTGAGAAATATTCTTTCCTTCTGTCCATTGCTTTCTTTGGGGTAGTAAGCAGTTTGTCTTTTATAAATTGAAGAGGGCACAGTGTTTTCTTCCTCGTGTTCTGTAGGGTCTTGTAGAACAATTTCTGGCTTTCTTAAGCATTTTTTTCTAGCTTTTTCCCAATTATTCACAGGATTTCTGTAACGCTGCTAGCCTCTTGTTTTTGTCTCAAGTCCTCGTCTTCGTGAGTTTCCTTATACTTTTCTTACCATGGGGATTCCAGATCAAAGACTGCGTTGCAATGTTATCAACGGGTTTCCTCAATGTGTGTCATATTCATCGCCAGTATATACAGGTTTATTCTTTTCTATGTGTAATGAGCTAGAAAAGCTCCAGCCTCCTCACTTCGTGTCTTGGTTTAAATAGTTGTCTTCCCGAGCCAGCCACTACACGAGCGCCAACCACTACGCGTGCCCTACTCCCTGCGTAATGCAGTTATTGGGCGTATAAAAGACTAATCCAGGAGAGGCCGGCTGGTGTGTGCTGAGCGTCACGGTAAAAGGAAGATTCAGAAGAACACACGCAGAGTTTGCATGGATATGGGACCACGTTAGCATACGATCACTCGCTGGGTGTTTGGTGTTCGGTTGTTTTTTTTATTTGTTGGTTTACTTTGTTGACTTGTGTTACTGAAGGGCCGTATAAATAAATTCAAGCCCTGCCTAATCATCAAGAGTTTATTACTATTAGTGTACGGGTCTTGTGCGAGTGTGAAATGGCCGCAAGTCAATAACATAGATCAAATATCTTTAGACACACCTTCGTCCACCCTATCACAATGGTCGTCGTCGGCAGGATAGGCACACAGTGACACAGAGCCAACGACAAAGAAACAGAAAGAGTAGAACAACCAACAGTGCAATTGTGCACAAAGGGCACACGTACTAAAGAATTGGACACTGAAGTGCAGCGTCTCAGGAAGGAGGTGGCTCAGTTAAAGCCAAGATTGCAGATTCACTAGGAAGACCAGCAAGGGCTGCCCGCTGTTTTCTGTCCAAGGAGGCCCCATCAGACCAAGATTGGAGGGTCACCTCTATGATCACAGTAAGCGCTTGCAGAGACAGTGACAAGAAGAGGCACTGAGCATAGAAAGGCCCAAGGAAAATCAGATGCTACAGTTGATGATTTCGGGGATCACTTACTGCCCAGTGCCCACAAGGCCCTCTATCAAGGAGGTGTTTTCGGTGTAAATCAAAGCAACATGTAATAGCGAGCTGCCCACTGATAAGCTCTGATTCCATGCGCCTACCCCCCTATGAGTGGAGACAAGGAGGCAGTTTGTCCAACCCCCACACAAAGGAGCAGCAGATAGAAGACACATGTCGAATCAGCCGTCAGTACCCATAACTCTGCTAGAGGGGGAGCGAGTACAGAAAAGTCGGCTCTATTCAGATAAAGCTAAAAAGAAGGATCTATGAACCTCAGTCCCTGGCACTAGCAGGTATCGGTATAATAAGGCCAGTAGTCAGCGTGGAACCGAGGATGAGAATTGCGGCCCATGAGCTATGAAGATGTGAAGAGAGCGACGGAGAGCTTGGCCAAGGAGATCCATCGTTATGTCTGCCCACAACACCTGGTCAGCTCAAAAACCCCCGAAGAGAAATAAGTTGGCTGAGTGGCCACCCAGCTGGGCTGGTACATACTGCATGAGCTGAGCCCCAAGCCATGCCGCTGGGAAAAAAATCAGGCGCAGGGCCAACGGCGGAGAGTAGGTTGTGGGGACCACACCATGTTCAGGAGGGAGATAGGTGATGGGCCAGAAAGACGCAGTCTCCTCTCTTCATGTCTTGGTTTTAAAAAAAGTTACCTTCACGAGCCAGCCACTACGCGAGCACCAAGCACTACGCGCGCCCCTAGCCTTGCGTAATGCAGTTATTACGCATATAAAAGACTGACCCAGGAGAGGCCGGCGGGGGTGTGCTGAGCGTCATGGTATAAGGAAGATTCAGAAGAACACACGCAGAGTTTGCATAGACATGGGAACACGTTAGCACATGAGCACTGGCTGGGTGTTTGGTGTTCGGTTGTTTGTTTGTTATTTTGTTTGCTTTGTTGACTTGTGTACGGGTATGGTGCGAGTGTGAACTAGCTGCAAGTCAATAACGTAGATAAAATATGTTTACACGCATCTTCGCCCACCCTATCACATATGCACCGTCTCTTTTACAACAGCTATAAATGTATTTCTACTCACCCTATCTCCGCCGCTCTCTGATACCCTATCTCTCCATCTCTCTCTCTCTCTCTCTCTCTCTATCTCTCTCTTTCTCCCTAACTTTGTCACTTCAATCAAATTGTCAGAAACATGTCAGGATCCTACAATTCCCTACACTTGACGCTTTATTATTATTAACAAAAAACAACAACATGAAACGTACACCTCAACGTTTAAAAACTAATTTGAGATGCAGTCACGTCTTTTTAATACTTTTATAATCTCCTCTGACCTAGCTATTCGTTCCTGACAAATGATGGAATCAGTAGTCATGGCAACAATAACGTAGTTTCCCCTGTTACTGACGACGACATTCATACGTACTGACCACTGGTCTTTCTTAATTCTGAATGTTTGTAAGCGCTGCTCGCCCTTCACCTTTCAAGCTTCCCTAGTCAGGAGACATTTTTTGTTCATCAGACAGTAACAGACTATCATAATTATCACCATCAGCTTCCATCTCCACATCGAAGGGTGACTGCAATGGATCTCAAAAGTCTTGTTTCTTGTCTTGATAGTGAGTTCTACTATACTGTTCAAAAAAAAGAAACGCATAGCTGTTGCGAGTAGATCTTATGAAGGGGAAGTAATCTTTAGAATGCTTTTTGGACAAGTTAAATTTTGGGTTGCGGCGCTTGAATGCTCGATTAAGCTGATGCTTGTTTGACTTTATGATAAAAATATCTTCTCCTATTTTCGAGTGACAGAGTACAGAAAAGCGTGGTGAACGCTGATTATTTCAAATGTTGAGATGTATTGATTCTGTACTGTTTTGAGCTGTATGTGAATAGCTCGCGGCTAGTCCGCATGTATTATTGAGAGCTGTGTTCAAAACAGCCGAGTCTTGTGACGGGTTTTTTGGCGGGACTAGTGTGTGATTTATTATACTAACTGCCGTGAGTGCAGTCTTTTAATTATACTGAGTCGTGAGGACATTATAGGCCATGATATTATTGTTAACAGCTTGTGAGTATACTGAGTGTGCAGTCTGTTGAGTGCAGCGATAATTCGTACCTTTTGCTGTAACTGTGCTTCGTTTATGACGTCGTGTCTGTGTTGTAACGTAATAAACAGTACCGAAATGTTCCAGTCGTTTACAACCCTTAGCCTGTGGGGCAGATGCAATTAAGAAACTGTCACCTCTGTACCGAAGTATACTGCAAAATATAAATTTAAGCTTGTATCATCGGTGGCCTGACTGAAAGTGTTACTGCAGAAAATAGAAGGTAACAGTGTGCGTTTTTATGAGTTTGTAAGTAAAATTTGGTGCTAGGGTATATAAAAACCAGCCTCAAATGTTCTTTACAGTGTCAAATGCACGTGTTGACCTGAATTGCGTTCGTTTTTGTAATCATTACAACGCAGTGGTCAATAGTGTTTATGACGCAATTTTTGACCACAGCTCATGTTGCGCGCACGTGAAAGCAACAAAATTTGGGTGAACACTATTCACTGACTACGCAACTGAAACCCTTTAAAAGGATATCGCTACACACACAAAAATCAGTTCATTTTCAAGCAGACATTTATGGCGACCCTATCGATAAATTTAAGCAACATTGCTATAGGCCGACTGCATGCAGGCGAAAGTCAAAGTCAGGTTGCCAGACATCTAAAAGTGCATCAGAGTACCATCAGTCGACTTTGGCACCGGTTCCAAGCCACTGGCTCAGTTGAAGACCGGCATCGCAGTGGACGACTCAGAGTGACAACAGCAGCGGAGGATCGCTTTATTCGGCTTCGTCACCTCAGAGACAGGTTTATAACAGCTTCCTCAACTGCCCAGCCATTGCCTGCAGGACGTCATGTGTCTGATCAAACTGTCCGGAATAGACTGCATGACGCTGGACTTTGGGCACAACGACCTCATCGAGGACCTGTCCTTACGCGCCGCCATCGCCAAGATCGACTTCTTTGGGCCAACCAGCATCGTCCCTGGGCAGCTGACAATCAATGGAGACGTGTCTGGTTTAGTGACGAATCTTTCTTTTTGTTGCAGCGTCATGATAGATGGCGTAGGGTCTACCGTAGGCGAAATGAACGTTTTGCCCAAAATTGCGTTGATGAAGCTCCGCCGCACGGTGGTGGAGGTGCAATGGTGTGGGGAATGATCAGTTACAACAGAAGGAGTCAATTGGTGCACATTGAAGGAGGCTTGAATGCGCAACGATACGTCAATGAAATTGTTCGACCCCATGTCCTTCCACTTTTGGCTGCCCAAAGGTCTTTGTTTCAACAGGACAACGCCAGACCCCATTGTGCACGGTTGACCACGCAGTTCCTGACTGCCAACAACATTCTCACCCTTCCCTGGTCATCCCTGTCTCCAGACATGAGTCCGATTGAGCACCTGTGGGATGAGCTGCATAGACGTGTTTGTCGCCGAGACGTTGCTCCAGCCAATCGTCGATATCTGTTCCAGGCACTCCAGGAAGAGTGGGCAGCCATCCCACAGGCCCACATCAGACGTCTGATCGCATCCATGCCCAGGAGATGCCAGTCGCTGATCGATGCAAGAGGAAGCCACACACCATACTATCGGGAAAGCCTGTATGCCAAAAAACTCTCGTGACCCAGATGCAAAACAACTGTCAATTGATAGGTTTAACCCTTAGGTATTCTTGTGTGCAATTTGAACAATTAACTCATTAAATTAAAAAAAAGTTATTGAATGTCAAAATTATGGCTATGTGTGTGCCTTCAGTAGCTATGCGTTTCTTTTTTTGAACAGTATAGATTCTTTCCTATCTTCTCGTGGTATCTTGCCATTTATAGAGCTGTTTTTCTCTTTCCCTTCAACTCTTCATTCTATTATGATCTTCAGCAAGGTGTTATGTCTTTTTACATGGCCAAAATATTTTAACTAATTTAATCTCTTTTATTAATTATCTTTTCATTCCTTGGTTTTCTATGACCTCTTTATTTGCTTTTTTTTTCCTTTCCATGAGACGCACAAAGAATGGATAACAACAGAAACCTTAAATAAGATAGACGACAGGAAAAATAAGAAAGCAGATCGAAACTGAAACAAAACCAGAAGGTTCAAAGCCAAGGCTCATGAAGTGTACGTAGTAGCAAACAAAGAAGTAAGAAAAATCATCAAAATAAACACGTGAAATAAATTGAAGAATTGGCAAGGAAAGCAGAGGAAGCTGCAGCCAAAGGAAAAATTATGGGCCTGTACAACAACAGAAAGAAGTTAACAGAGAAATGTAAGCAAGCAAATGGTCTCATCAAAGATAAGAATGGAAAAATGCTTAATAATGTAAAAACAAATGAAGAGATGGACAAGACATTTTGAGGAATTTCTCAATAGACCATCTCCAACAAATCCCCCAGATATCCAGCCAGCAGAAGAAAAGCTACAAATCAGCTGTGAAAGACCAAGTACAGAAGAATTAAAGAAAGCCATAAAGCTTCTGAAAGATGGAAAAGCAGCTGGTCCAGATGACTGTTGCGTGATAAATTCTCGCAACATCGTTTTATTTCAATATCTGTTTTATAACGCAAGGGCAACAACTGCTTGTAATTTATAGTCACTTTTCTCGGTAAGCATTTGTCTTCTCGCGTTGGTATCGAATGCAGTTAACTTTTGAGCTGTGGTCATTTTTGCGCTGGACTGCGCATGACTTGTCTTGTTGTTTGTCGATCGGTTTCCGCCCACCACTAGTGGAGTGAGCGATTTGGAATGGCGAAAGAGATGCCTCGTTGAAGAGGGGATCTCCGCTATTTTTGTTCTGTCAGGGATGTGTAGTCCTCTTATGGATATTTCGTTTAGTCGAGATAATACCTCTAGTGTTTTCCCACATGCCGGGAGGCGTGATATTTCTGTGTATTTCATGAAAGCAAGGTAAATTGACTTTTTCATTAACTCTATCGATTTTGGGTCGTGAGCGATTTCGATTCATAGCCTGTCTCCGAAAGTCGTCGTCACGAGATGTTCTTTCCCAGCTCACATGTCGCTGCATTGTACTGCATCGGTTGATGCATGTACCAAGGACCATTACTTGCTACTTTGTTAAATGAACTAGGTTTAGAAAACCTTTATTATCTAGAGGATATTCTTGAGGACATTATTTATACTTCGGCAGACGTGTCTGTCTTGCTGAAGTCAAACTAAGGAGAGTGAACTGATCTCATACATCTGGTTATCTCCTGGCTGTTATAGAAAAGGATGGAGTTGTTCACCTGACTACATTTACAGCACTTTGAAATATAACATGCATCTGACTCATCATTGTAATGCTGTCTACCGTTTATTGCTGTATTGAATGTTGCTGTGATAATGACTGTTTGATGTGCCTACACATTTGCGTAACCATTTTGTCACTGTGGCGTCCACAATAAATAATGAAGAAAAACGTCAACGGCTGTTTCAAGACTCATTGACTTTATACGTCGTGAGTTTACTGACGTCCTATGTGGATTGCCCTGTTATTGTTGCATGAACATTGTTTTTGACTGAACACATCTACACACTACACAAAACCAGACATGCGGATGCCATCCATCATCATATGGCATCACGCATCATTTGGTGGCCATAAGCTGGTTTGATTCTGGTACTAGCAAACACGGGGTCCCTTACCCACTTCATTTTCAACAAGAATTCATCAGCATCCTTCAAGAAATTAACATTCTTCAATACAGTCAACATCTTCAAAATTTTCAAAGTACTCGGCGTTGCCCGGTAAAAGTCAAAATTTCAACTTTTTGACGGAAACAAGAATTTGACAGTACCCGGCGTTGTTACATGTTGCCGGATAACTCGGACTGCTGTTATCTTTTACGCAAGTCAAGCAAGTTGCTGCTGTCAAGGTTCCAGTGCTGTCGTTTTTTGAGAAGGTCAAGTGCCGGTTGAAACGGGTTGTTTTCTGAAGAAGGCCAAGTACCGATTTCCATCAACTTACTTTTGGATTAGAAGGTCAAGTGCCGAAACAACTCAACACACAGTATTTCAGAAGCTCTTGTACCATCGTGTTAGCAGTGGAAGCAGTTCAGATGTGCCATCATCGTTGGAGCTTCGCTCTTTAGGACGTTGATTGACATCCGTTTTTCTGCTGTTCTACGATTGGAAGCCTTTAAGTTAAGTGGCCTGTTTGTATGTAAACTGTGCCCTTATACTTCTGCTGAGTCTTCTGTGTATCATCTCATTCTATATGTTATATGTCTATATGTTATTTGTATATTTATATGTTTATATTTCAGCGGGTTCTCGGTTGGGTGGTGTCTCCGTTAGATTATGCCACGTCATAGAGGTCGTCTATTGTGAGCGTTTTCTGTAGGGTTTGCAAATTTCCGATACTGGAATTTGCTAAGCGACTTCTGTTGCTATTTATGTTAGCTGTGATGACATGTTTTAATATTGTTTTCGTTATTATTTCACATTCTTTAGTTTTGTTGTGATTTGTTTGTATTTGTTAGCCTACTCTTGTCTATAATTTAGTTTCATACAACATTTTTGTTTATACACTGTGGTGTCATGTATTTTGTTTAATTCTATCGCAGATATCGTCACATTTTTTGTGATATTTCATTAATTTCTGCTTTATTTTTAGTTGATTTCTGCGAAAGTTTTTGTATTGTTGCTGATCTTTGTTATTGTTTACATTGTTATTGTTTACATTGTTTGTATTGTTTACATTTTCAATGTTTACATTCTGCATGTGTTTACATAGTCATTGTTTACAGTTATAGTAATTAGTTAATGGGCTATGCTAATGCACTGTTACTACTATACTGATGATAAATGAATGATGAATAGTGTCGTGCACTATTGAATGAGAAGTGCACTTATGATCAAGATTTGAGTGCTGATATTTCATATACAAGTTCTTTGATTGGAGACTTGTTTCCCACAGAGACTGGGATAATATAATGTGATGTGAATATACAAGTGCTTAATTAAGACTTGTTACACTTAGGTTTGAAATAAATTAGTTAATTATTTCAGGTTTTGGACTCATATGTTAGACAACATGTCTACATTTGAGCACTTTATTGAGCAGGGTAAATTGCTTGGGAAGACTGGTGATAAGTTAGAAGAATTTGCAACTGCTCGATATGATAAAGCAATGGAAGCTGAACAAAAGAAACTGCATATGGAAGCTGAACAAAAAGAAACTGCAGATGCAGGTGGATGAAAAGAGATTCCAAATGGAAATGGAAAAACAAAAAAGGGAATCAGAAGCTGAGGAAAGAAAGCTACAGCTAGAGGCTGAGAATAAAAGACTTGAAAAAGAAGCTGAAAATAAAAGACTTGAAAAAGAAGCTGAAAATGAAAGACTTCAAATGCAGGCTCAAGCTGAAGAAAGGAAGTTACAAAGAGAGTCTGATGAGAGGAAAGCAAAAATGGAACATGAAGAAAAACTCTTAGCTTTAGAGTTGGAGAAATTGAAATTGACGAGCATGAGTAATGGTAATGATTCAAACAAGGGTTCATCTTCTGGGAAGGCTAATAATGATACTTTTAAGATTAAGTTACCAACATTTAGTCCTTCCAGTGATGACATAATGTTCTATCTGGACAGATTTGAACAAGCATGTACAGCTCATAACATAGACAAAGCAAAATATGTTTATCAGTTATCAGGGATACTGACAGGTAAAGCTCTAAGTATATTAAATATGGTGGATGAACCTGACAAGAGCAATTATGAGGTTGTCAGGGCCGCTTTGTTAAAGAAATATCAGCTTAACGAAGACGGCTATCGTCTACAATTTAAAAACATGTTACCTGAAAATGGAGTTGAATTCTCCGAGTTTATTGCAAGAATACGCATTACTTTCTCACGATGGGTTGAACTATCTAAGACGGAAAAAACTTATGAAGGACTTATGGACTTAATACTTAGAGACAAAGTCATGTCGTCTGTCAATGAGTCTTTCCTTGCTTTCCTTCATGAACGTAAACCTAAAACAATAAAAGAAATGGAAGATTTCTGTTGCCAATACGTAACTGCGCACCCACACATAACCATGGGTAACTCTAAGGTGAAAGAAGGTTTACCAGTTGCTTCGGCAGCTCCGTATGGTCAAAACTTTGCTCGTAGATCCCAACAAAATTTTGATAGAAAGGGCAGCGGTAATTTCTGTCAAAATCATGGAAACCAATTTCATGGTGATTCTTCTTCGAAGAATTGGAGACAACCTGATAGTGGTCGTTACTATCACCCTAATAATTATAAGCATTTCAAAAGAGGATATGGTAATAGAGGTTATTCCTGCCGAAGACCTCAAAACCAAACAAATAGATGTTCGCATCAATGTGAACATGATAGTAATCGTGGAAACTGGAATTCGAACCAGTATAACAATTACAATAGAGACAATAATAACTGCAGAGATAATAATAACTCTGATAACTTCAGAGGTAATAATAGTCGGGGTAGATCTCAACACAAAAAAGAGAGATATCAGCAGGCTAATGCTGTACAACAGGAAACTGAGGGAGCCTGTAATCATGTTGTTGATAGTAAAAACTTTGACGCTGTCACTAGTTCTGCTTTTGACTTTGAGAGAGCAAACAAATGCCCCCAATGCAGTACTTTATTCGAACCGGGTACCATAACTACTTTGAGTTGTGGTCACCCACTTCCCGCTCTTCCTGCTGCTGTTGCGCATGACGGGAGGGGTTCTTTAATTCTACATAAGGGTCTTGTTAATGATACTACTCCGGTCTCACTACTTTTCGATTCCGGATGCACCACTATTGGTGTTAGACAATCGCTTGTAGATCCATCTTGTGCTACAGGAAGGGTTATTAAATGTGTCACATTTGGCGGCACTCTAGAAAAATATCCTACTGCTGTAATTCGCATTGCCACTCCTTTCTTTACTGGAGATGTGCATGCTTGTCTCTTACCTAATCCTATTGCGGACCTTATTATTGGTCGTATTCACGGAGTTAGGGAGTGTACCCCACAGCAGATTGCTGCTTGGGAAGATAATAACATGCAAGCTACAAATGCAGTAGTTACAAGAGCACAAGCTCTACAAACACCCGAAACTTCACTGAATAGTGATAATGAAGTTGATAGCCAAGATAGTCACTTAGTAATTACTCGTGACTCTTTCATAAAATTGCAAGAAGAAGATCCTTCTTTAAAAAAATTCTTCGTTCTTGCGAAGAAAGGTGATCCGAATCAGGATACAAATAGAAAATCTTGGATTGCAATGAGAAACGGCGTACTTGTACGTATGGTACAAGATTCGACTACGTCGGCACATTCGCAAATTCTTGTTCCCAAGAGCATGAGAGTCCAAATATTACAACATGCTCATGACTCGCAATGTGCTGGACATATGGGTTTTGCCCGTACGAAGTCGAGAGTCCTTGCGGCTTTCTTTTTGGCCTTTTGTCAATAAGGACATTCGTATTTACTGCCGATCATGCAAGGTATGTCAGGAGGTCAAATCTAGAGGACCACGACATGCTGCGCCTATCCAGGCTGCTGACATTCCTATTCGGCCGTTTTTCAGAAAATGGCCATAGATATTATTGGCCCTTTTAAGGTCAAGTCGGCCAGAGGACATCAGTTTATCCTTACATGTGTCGATATGTGCACACGTTGGCCAGAGGCTATTCCTCTCAAGAGCATATCTACTACAGATATCGCAGATGCTCTTTGGTTGATATTTTCTCGCTTGGGGTTCCCCAGAGAAATATTGTCAGACCATGGCACTCAACTCATATCTGACACTATGTCACAGGTAATGTCTACCTTACATATTGAACGATCTCTCAGTAGTATCTACCATACTATGTCTAATGGGTTAGTTGAGCGTCTGAATAGAACGCTCAAGACTTTGCTTGGTAAGATAACTGAAGATCATCCTCAAGATTGGGACAGGGTTTTACCCGCGGCTCTCTTTGCCTATAGAGAAGTCCCTAATGAACACACAGGATTTTCTCCCTTCGAACTTGTCTTTGGCGCGCGTCCACGCGGCCCTATGTCTTATGTCTTTATTACACGATCTCATCACTGCCGATGATATTAGCGATGAAAACTCAATCCTCATATGAGTATGTCATTGCTCTTAGACAAAAGATCATTGATCATTGAGGCATGTAAGTAAGCTAGCAACTGCTTCATCAGAAATTGCTAAAGAGAAGGCAAGGCAGTTTGCTAACAAGAATAGATGTCTACGACAACTTTGTCCAGGTGACAAAGCATTCGTCCTACTCCCCAGTAGGGAAAATAGACTTCTTATTGCATGGAAAGGTCCGTATGCAATAGTCTCTCTCGGATTTCCGATGTTGACTATGTGGTCGATATTGATGGAAAGCATAAAAACTTTCCACATAAACATGCTTTCGGAATTTCACGAACGTCCGGACTATTTGCTGCCTATTTTCCAGGCAACGGATGATGCTCCTGCCCCTCACGGTCATTATTCATCCCTCCTGTCTGTCATTCAGGATGAGGAAGCTACCTTCTCTGATGTCAACCTTCCCCTTCCAGTGGTTCCATTACATTCCACGGAATCTTGGAAAAACGTTTCTGTTTCTCCTAATCTTTCTGGTGACGAACATCGACAAGTCTCGTCGATGTTACAAACATTTCAGGATGTTCTCACTGACATTCCTGGACACACAGATGTCATAGAACATGACATAATTCTTACCGACAATAATCCAATTAGGGTTAGGCCGTATCCTATTCCTATACACTTTCAGTCGCAAGTGGAAAAGGAATTGGATGAAATGATTCAATTAAATATAATTGAACCATCGACTTCACCATATTCTTCTTCCATGGTTATTGTCCGGAAGAAGGATAAGAACATACGAATTTGCGTTGATTATCGCAAATTGAATCAGGTCACAAAGTTCGACGCTGAACCGATGCCTTTGTTAGAAGATCTACTGATTAGACTTTCTAATTCTAGATTCTTCACTAAACTTGACTTGTCTAAAGGTTATTGGCAAGTGCCTTTAGCAGAGCATGCCAAACCTCTTACTGCTTTTTCTACACCTAGGGGTCTATTTCAATGGAATGTTATGCCTTTTGGTCTCATGAACGCCCCTGCCACTTTCGTTCGCATGATGCGTCGAATTCTGTCACATCGTTCGGATGTCATCGCATACTTAGATGACATCTGTCTCTTCAGTGATACCTGGGAAGATCACTATTTAGGGTTATATGACTTACTGTCCACTCTACGTGAGAATAATTTGACAGCAAAACCTTCTAAAGCTTTTGTTGGTTTTGGTGAAATCTCTTTCCTGGGTCATCGTGTTGGTCATGGTCTCTTGAAGACAGAAGACCACAATACTTCCAAAATACTGAACATCTCTGTTCCTAAAACGAAGAAACAAGTTAGGAGTCTCTTAGGTTTAATTCAATTTTATGGGAGATGTATTCCAAATTTATCTTCGATCATGGCACCTCTCTCAACATTGTTGAAGAAAGGTTCGCCTAATCTGGTCCGTTGGTCTGAAGAATGCCAATCTTCACTAGACCAAATCAAGAATATATTTTCTACTCCTCCCATCTTAAGATTACCTACTCTTGATAGGACTTTTGTTCTTCGGAGTGATGCTTCATCCACTGGGATTGGAGCAGCACTGATGCAAGAATATGCAAATACTCTGCATCCTGTTATGTACATTTCTAGAAAACTAAATGCGGCAGAGAGGAACTACTCGGTTTTAGACCGTGAGTTGTTAGCGATGGTTTGGTCAATTCTAAAGCTACAAAGATTCCTCCTGGGCGCACATTTCATTCTAGAGACTGATCAGAAAGCTCTTACAGCTATTCAGACTAAGAATTTGAAGAGTTCGAGATCCACTCGATATGCTATAGCTCTTCAACCTTTTCACTTCACGGTACGAGCTATCCGTGGTGCGGATAATGTGATGGCTGACATTTTGTCTAGATGCCCACATGACTCCAACTAATACTTCTGTCCTATATTCCTATATATTACAGAGTCATAACACACCTATATTTCTACAATAGATTAGCACATCTGTACTTACTTTATATGTACACACTATCGTGCTTTGTTGTCATCTTCTTCTGTTCGTTTTTTAAAATGATAGAGGAGGACTGAGTAGTTAATATAAGGGCCGTTAGTTTACTAAACAGCCACAATTATTAATAATGTATTGTACCTTATGAAGCATATTAGTTATTAATTAGCATTATATTGCTTGTACTTTCTCAGAATGTCATTGTTGAGCTGAGGACTTACCTTACGAGTTCTAGATTGTGTACTTACCCTCGGAATACCAGAGCATATGTCCTGGATCGTCATGTAGTTTAACTTTACTATGTACTTATGTCATTACATGTCAAAGAATGTACTATTTAAATTTTCCTATCAGATTTGTACATCCATTTTTAAAGACAATATTAGAGTATGCTGTTTAATGATGATTATAGTAACTTGCATACGTATATTGTGTTTACATGCTAACGTGATGTGTGTTGGTGACACCTCCCCGATGTGAATATTTTTTGAGACATATTTATTTTTTCTGTTGAGGTATATCCTCACCAGACACTCTATAATTAGCCTATTGTTTGGCAATTTAATTAATTATCAGCGCATAATTCGTGCGTTTTGAGCCGCTTATCGCTTGCTCTTTGATATTGAAAAAAAAATATGTTCCACATTTTTTTTTTTATCGGGAGGAGGTGGTGATATGTTGCGTGATAAATTCTCGCAACATCGTTTTATTTCAATATCTGTTTTATAACGCAAGGGCAACAACTGCTTGTAATTTATAGTCACTTTTCTCGGTAAGCATTTGTCTTCTCGCGTTGGTATCGAATGCAGTTAACTTTTGAGCTGTGGTCATTTTTGCGCTGGACTGCGCATGACTTGTCCTGTTGTTTGTCGATCGGTTTCCGCCCACCACTAGTGGAGTGAGCGATTTGGAATGGCGAAAGAGATGCCTCGTTGAAGAGGGGATCTCCGCTATTTTTGTTCTGTCAGGGATGTGTAGTCCTCTTATGGATATTTCGTTTAGTCGAGATAATACCTCTAGTGTTTTCCCACATGCCGGGAGGCGTGATATTTCTGTGTATTTCATGGAAGCAAGGTAAATTGACTTTTTCATTAACTCTATCGATTTTGGGTCGTGAGCGATTTCGATTCATAGCCTGTCTCCGAAAGTCGTCGTCACGAGATGTTCTTTCCCAGCTCACATGTCGCTGCATTGTACTGCATCGGTTGATGCATGTACCAAGGACCATTACTTGCTACTTTGTTAAATGAACTAGGTTTAGAAAACCTTTATTATCTAGAGGATATTCTTGAGGACATTATTTATACTTCGGCAGACGTGTCTGTCTTGCTGAAGTCAAACTAAGGAGAGTGAACTGATCTCATACATCTGGTTATCTCCTGGCTGTTATAGAAAAGGATGGAGTTGTTCACCTGACTACATTTACAGCACTTTGAAATATAACATGCATCTGACTCATCATTGTAATGCTGTCTACCGTTTATTGCTGTATTGAATGTTGCTGTGATAATGACTGTTTGATGTGCCTACACATTTGCGTAACCATTTTGTCACTGTGGCGTCCACAATAAATAATGAAGAAAAAACGTCAACGGCTGTTTCAAGACTCATTGACTTTATACGTCGTGAGTTTACTGACGTCCTATGTGGATTGCCCTGTTATTGTTGCATGAACATTGTTTTGACTGAACACATCTACACACTACACAAAACCAGACATGCGGATGCCATCCATCATCATATGGCATCACGCATCAATGACATTCCAGCAGAGGCCATCAAAACAGATATGGTTACATCTGCAGAGATATTATACATACTACTTGGCAAAGTCTGACAGAGAAAAGAAAAAAATCCCGCATAATGGAAGGAAGGTTATCTGGTCAAGTTGCCTAAGAAAGGAAATTTACAAGATGTAGCGAAAGGTTTTTTTAAAGTGTATAGTGTCAGTAGTAGTACTGAAGAAACAGAACTAGAATTCTGTATGAAAAGAGTGAAGTCCCAGTGTTGGAGAATAACACTGGTATCACAAGATAGTCACGGCTGTGGAGGTATCTGCTTCAGAAAGTATTTAGAGTAAAGTGATGCCACCTTGCTATGTAACTACCTGTGAGTGTGCTAGATGAATTGTCTTCGTTCATCTTAATCTTTTTATCCATGACTTTTGGATATATTTCCTTTTATTTTTCAGAATTTGAGCTTTCTTTCCATCTGTGTTTGGCTGCAATTGGTTCCGATATAGACTTATTACCAATTTTTAAAGCGGATAAACACAGTATCTTTCGTTATGCAGGCTCTTTTTATATCAGTTTTCTCCATAAATATTCTTTCCCTCTGCTTTTCCTTCGGGATGCATATCTCTGTACTTATCCTTCGAAACACTAACTAGCTACCATCACTTTTTATTTATGCACTGTCTTGAATTTCACCTAAGTCTAACCTTGAAGTAACACATTTATATTCTCCTTGTAGAAGCCATATCAAAATATCGATCGTCCGCAGCGAGCGTTGATTGGCTCACCTAATTACACCGTCTTTCCATACCACAACAAGCCTAGTGATTTTTTCATTCATTAACAAGGCATATGTATACAAATTACGCTACGCAAGAGTGCACAAATTATAGGCAAATAAAGTTACTATCAGTGCTAGGGAAAGTATTAACCAGAATCATCCTTGAGAGATTAAATGAGCCACAGAAAAGCAACTGAGAGATGAACAAGCAGGTTTTCGGCAAAACAGATCCTGTACGGACCAGAAAGCCATATTGAGAATAATATTTGAACAAAGTGTGGAATGGAATTCATCCCTTTACATTGGATTTAAGGACTATGAAAAGACATTTGACAGTGTAGACAGAGAATCACGTTGGAAAATTGATGAGGCATTATGAAGATCAGTAGATAAAGAAGAGATGAAAACATGACGTGCAGGGTTAATTATGGCATCGACATCACACAACAAAGTAGAATGAAGACCATCCGAGGTGTAGAATTATATACATATCTTTGCAGCAATATAGACAACTTTGGCGGGACAGACAATGATAAAAGTATACAAAAACACGAGGATCTTTTATTGCAATGGGAAACATATGGAAATCAAGAGAAATCAAGGCAAACAAGAAAATAATAATCTTCAACTCAAATGTTAAGTACGTTCTATTGTATGGCCCTGAAACATGGAGAATAACAAAAACAACAACAACAAAGTTACAGACATTTTTAAATGGGTGTTTGCGTAGAATAGAAGGATTGAAATGGTATTACGAAGTCACAAATGTGGAACGGATGACAAGAACCAGACAAGTGCCAGTGGAACGGACGACAAGAACCAGACAAGTGCCAGTGGAACGGATGACAAGAACCAGACAAGTGCCAGTGGAACGGATGACAAGAACCAGACAAGTGCCAGTGGAACGGATGACAAGAACCAGACAAGTGCCAGTGGAACAAGAGATAACAAGAACCAGACAAGTGCCAGTGAAACAAGAGATGACAAGAACCAGACAAGTGCCAGTGAAACAAGAGATGACAAGAACCAGACAAGTGCCAGTGGAACAAGAGATGACAACAACCAGACAAGTGCCAGTGAAACAAGAGATGACAACAACCAGACAAGTGCCAGTGGAACAAGAGATGACAAGAACCAGACAAGTGCCAGTGAAACAAAAGATGAGAAGAAGACACTGGTGATGTGTGGGCCACACATTAAGGAAAATTGTTGACAGCGTTACAAGGCAGTCCTTGTTCTGTAATCCCCAGGGAAAGAAGAGTGAGATAGACCAAAAAACACATGGAGACGAAAACTGGAGACAGAAAAAAACTGTTGAGGAAAACATGGAAATAACTTGAGCTGTTGGCACGTGACAGGAGGACTTGCACGTGTTTGGTAAAAGCCTATGCTCTTTGGGAAGCTAAAGGGTATTTATTGATTGGTTGGAATAAAGAATATATAAAGAAGATATATATAGCCTTTTACGATTCTCACTTTGAATTTGTCACTTAATAGTTTTGATGTTAGTATTCGTCTTATGTTGTGAGAAAGTAACTTTCCTCATTGCTATTCTCTTCTTGATTTCTACAGATCATCAGACACCTCTCTAATGCAACTTGAATCGAGCTACGTTTAGCTCAGCTGAAAGACAATGTTCGAATATTTTAATCAATTTATTGTTACAGGATGTTCATTGCGCATGCGCTGGTTAACTACACGATATGCCTTTCGCGAAGCACGTTCAAATATATTTACGCAAAAACCAAAGGGAGACAATAGCTTAAAAGGACATGCTGAACCATCAACAACAGGAAGCGAAAATCATCTTGAAAAATCACATACCGGAAGATGGCAATGGAATAACGGAACTTAAAGGAAGTCTGTGGGGAAAAACGAAGGTCCAAGTCATTTGAACCAATTACAATATGCACCTGGGGGAAGATCTGCTTTTCCAGCTTTACTCATGGTATAACACGTCAGAAGCAGTCCTAATTTTGTTTGTGACATGTAATTGTCCAAACATTAACATGTAATGACCTTAAGAGCATATACCTTTTAAATATTAAAAAGAAAATGTCTGATAGAAAGGTCACCATTTTCCATTGTTATCTTTATTGACACTGGCACTAACAGGTGTATGCAAATGTTAAACGATTTTTTTTACAATTTCTAAAAAAAATAGGCTGAGAATATACGGACATATGACTGATATTAACACCGACATGTTACCAACACATAAAGTTGACAACATATTTAATAACACGACATCTTAGCAACACAGAAAGCTGATAAAATATATAATAACACGACAAGTTAAATTTGTATATCTACAAATAATAGATTTAATAGTCATTTAGGTTTTAACAAGGTTTTAAAGAAATGAATAATTAGTTATAAAAAACGTTTATCATCACTGTTGTGATGGGATAGAAATGTGTAAAGGAGATTACTTGGCAGCTTTTATGTGTTACTTAGCTGTCAGTAACGGTTATGCTCCTTATGATGGTTTGGTTCTTGGTAGACTGATCACGCTCGTCTCGTCACTGGTCAAGGTTGTAGGGCGCAGTACGTTCCCTGAAGTGTCAGGGAGTGTCTACGAAGTTAGTCCCTCGTCCTAAAGCTCAGGCCACTTTTTCCTTCTTGTTCCAGAGATAGTACCCTCAACTGTCACCACCAACAACTATGGTAAAAGAATAGAAACAAACGCTCTCCTAAGTATTGCGTTTCCCGATACATACTTATGTGTTCCTAGAAAACTTTCTTTACATTTAAATTGAATAGTTTAGATTCAAATGAACAGGTTAATAGTATAGATAGATTATGTTTACATTTACATTTACATTGCTTGAAAAATATTCACAATATAGATTGAATATGTTTTCAGTTACATTTACACTGGTTGAAAAGCTTGTAAACTTTCATTATTTTAAAGTGAATTGGTTTACATAGGCATTTACACTGGTTTGTACTTGTAAATATTATAATTAGAATGTACATCTTTTCTTTCATCTTTTCCTCCCTGCTCCATATGGAACTAGGGACTACTTATACTTTTAGTTCTCTTAGGAAACTAGCAATAAAGCAGTCACCAGCCCGTGCAGTGGTGGTTCATGAAATCATCATTCTATACGCTGAGGTTGCCAGCCTCAAATGACTTGGACATCCACTAGCGATTTTCACATATTAATATTCACATGGCAACATATACATATTATTTCACATGTTAGTAATGAAAAGTATAGAATGTAAAATGCACAACTTACGCCAATCCTAGCTCACAGACTGTTTGCTCAGAGGAATGAAGGCACTGGGATAGGCCTCTTACACGTGTTTTTATGGGTCATTATTTTAACACTGAATTCCCACTTTGACTCCGTGTGTTTTAGACTCCTCAGGTTCCCGGTGTCCCTGGTAAATGGTAGAGTTTATTCTGGGCTATGAAGTCCGCAAAATGGCTCAAATAATGGGCAGGTTCCGATAAAAGAATCTTGATTCTAGGCTCTGGTAAGGTCTGATTGCCGTCTTTGGCAAGCAATTCTCACAATGTGCTAGACTTGAAATAAAGCCAGGTTATATTCACTGTCTTCCCCCGCATTTGTTTGTTACGAGGCTAATCAGAGCACCAATCTTTTCAAAACTGCGTGTTGTGTGTGGTAATTTCAAACTTATTTCCGCCTGAAATAATGTGCGTGATGCAAACGGGTAAGATCTAGCATTCTTTCATTCAGTTTTTCCAGCTTTGTTCATGTTATAACACGTCAGAAGCAGTCGCAATTTTGTTTGTGACATGTAATTGTCCAAACATTAACATGTAATGTCCTTAGGAGCATGTACCTATTAAATATTTTTAAAAAATGTCTGATAGAAAGGTCACCATTTTCCATTGTTACCTTTATTGATACAACCTGCCTGCTTTGTATCTTGGGTTCCTGAGCTGCGGCACACCTATGTTGTAGTGATCCTGTGTTCCTGAGCTGCAGCCCATCTGTACTGTAGCTATTTTCAGCTGTGGTCCTGCACTTTAATATGCATATGCTGTGACTGGGTGAGAAGCTGCTGTTCCATTGTGCCGCGGTGTCCAGTGCCACTGGGAAGCCTGATCCTTACTGCTGTTACCGGAGAAGATTGTCTGTCGTTGTGCTGAATGATTTTATACGCATATATTAGTGTGTGAGACTTGATTGCCAGGACTGTGCTACCTGTTACAGCGGCTGTATTTACCCACGCAGTTGTGATCCCTCCAGGTTGGGGATTGTACCGCGTCACGCGTTCTGTTGGCACTTTATGGTACTTATATGTACTTTATTATCGACTTTGTTCGTGGTCTTCATTGTTTATCATCTGCGAGTGAGGAACTTCAGTGGAGCTGCATTGGTCTTGCCAGCGCTGGATCAGCAAAAACGTTTATTAATTAATTATATTTTCTTCAGTTTTTTCTTTTCAGTCGGTCTGTCGTGTACTGCACTGTCATGTCCACAAGTCTTCACATTCCGTTCTTGTAGTATTGTAGTGAGACATTTCTGTCTTCGGTTTTGTTTCTTCATCTATCATTATTATGTGTCTTCTATCTGTCCATTGTCTGACTACTACTCCTTCTTCCAGGGAAGATTATTGATTTCTTTTTATATTAGTCTGTATCTTGTGCTATTACTATACCTATTTCTTTTACTGTCTTTTATATATTTGGGTACTTAAATTATTTAATTTAGTATAGATTGGATAGGTGATTATTTCATTTTTTAACTTTTATTTTGACTGGTCTGCCTTGTGGCTAGTGTGGGTGCAAGCCCTCATCGTTTCATTGCCATCTATGTATTAATATTATATTAGTATTGTCAAAGGGTGGACGGGTGGCGAATTTAATTCTTTTGTGTATATTGAGTGATCCGTTGTGTCTTGTTTAAGTGGTATATCATCACGTCTCATACTTGCTATCTTTTATATACGATCAGCTATTTATCCTTTGTTTTCGTGTGTTGATAGCCACGTACTGTAAATAGCAGTCTATTTCTGTGAAAGTCTATTCTTTGTCTTTTCTCACGTAACTGCTGGTTGTTGTGGTGTTAAAGTGTGTGTGGATCATTTTTCATTTATATGTTTGCCACTGCATGGTTAAAAACACATATTGTTTATTGAGTTGGCCATTACATATGCCACGAAGCACTAGGGTGAGTGCTGATTGTTCAAGACTTCATAGAGGCTAGTGCATCGATCTGTATTTAGATCATTACCTCTATTTTTCACTAGTTGTAGTTTACTTAGTTATTACTCAATCATATTGCGGGATAATGATATAAGGCTAAAGACCATATTAGGATTTTGGTTATTGGTGGATCAGGAGTACATTAGTGACTTGATAGGCATGTATGAGGTACCTCAATTATACATTGAGTATCTATTTTGGGTGATTGTATTTAAGTAAACATAAGCCAAGTGGCTTATCATCATCATCAGTTGCCATCTCCACAACAAAGGTTGGCTGTAAAGGATCTCCAACGTCTTCTGTCTCTTGTCTTGATGGTGCACTCGGATAGACTCTTTCCTGTCCATCTCTTGATGTTGTCTTCCCACTTATAGCGCTGTCTTCCCCTTGCACGTTTGCCTTCAACACTCCCTTCTGTTATGGTCTTCTGTAAGGTGTTATGCCTTTTTATGTGGCCAAAGTAATTTAGCTGCCGAACTTTGACCTCCCTCATTAGTTCTCTTTTCATACCTAGATTTTCTAGGACCTCCTTATTTGTTTTCATCTCTTTCCATGAGATACGCCCCATTCTTCTATATATCCACATTTCAAGAGCCTCAATTCTTTCTTCCAACTGCTTATTCATCGTCCATGTTTCTGCACCATACAGAAATGCAGAATATATATAACACTTTATGATTCTCAGTTTTAATCTGTGAGATAACTGTTTGGATGTCAGTATATGTTTCATGTTGTTGAATGTAGCTTTGGCCATTCCTATTCTCTTCTTGATTTCTGTTTCACATCTGCCATCTTCTGTTATTATATGACCTAGATATACGTAGCTCTTGACTTGTTCCAGGATTTCCCCATTTACGCTTATCTTTAATGTGGGTTTATCGTCTGTTTTGCTAATTATCATAGTTTTTGTTTTCTCAATATTAATGTCGAGTCCATATTCATGACTTATACAGTTCACTTGCTTCACTAGTTCTTGTAACTCCTGTTCGCTTTCAGCTAACAACACGGTATCATCTGCATATCTAAGGTTGTTTATTGACCTTCCACTGATGTTCAGTCCTGGTATTTCCTGTATCTGTTTGAAAATTTTTTTCGGTGTATAAATTAAATAGGCAGGGGGACAGCACACAACCTTGTCTGACACCTCTTTTTATGTCTATGTATGGTGAATAATTCCTTCCAGATCTTACTGTGGCAGTTTGCTCCCAATAAAGGTTACTGAGTATTCTTATATCTTTTCCATCAATACCTATGTCTTCGAGGCATTCAATTATTTTCTCATGATGGACTCTGTCAAAAGCCTTCTTATAGTCAATGAAGCACATATACATACTTTTTTGGACCTCTGTATATTTTTCTGCTAATATTCTTAGGCAAAATATTGCCTCCCTTGTTCCACTGTTCCGTCTAAAACCAAACTGTTCTTCCTGGATTTCGCTGTCTACTTTACTTTTTATTCTTTCCTCTATATATATATATATATATATATATATATATATATATATATATGTCATAACCCTCCACTCCCAAAGGAGCATAGGCCTTCAACAAACACATGCCAAGTCCTCCTGTCACGTGCCATCATCTCAAGTTCTTTCCATGTTCTCCTCATCATTTTCACCTCTGTTTCCAACTCTCTTCTCCATGTACTTCTTGGTCTTCCTCTGCCTCTCTTGCCCTGGGGGGGTTCCAGAACAAGGACTGCCTTGTAATGCTATCAACAGGTTTCCTCAGTGTGTGTCCTATCCATCGCCATCGTCTTCTTCTCATTTCTTGTTCCACTGGCACTTGTCTAGTTCTTGTCATCAGTTCCACGTTGGTAACCTTGTCATACCATTTTAATCCCTCTATTCTACGCAAGCACCCATTATGAAAGTCTGTAGCTTTTTGGTTGTTGTCTTTGTTGTTCTCCATGTCTCAGAGCCATACAATAGGACTGACTTCACATTTGAGTTGAAGATTCTTATTTTCGTGTTGGATCCTATTTCTCTTGATCTCCATATATTTCCCAATGCAATGAAAGCTCCTCTTGCCTTTTGTATTCTTATTTTGATATCGCTGTCTGTCCCTCCAACTTTGTCTATATTACTGCCAAGATATGTGTATGATTCTACATCTTGTATTGGTGTTTCTTCAAGTTCAACCCTGTTATCATTACCTTCATTTATTCGCATTATTTTTGTCTTTTCCCTGTGTATTTTCAGACCCAATTGCTGTGACCTCTCATCGAGTGTTTTCAATTTTGTCCTGCATCTGATTACGGCTATGGGACAGAAGAGCCAAGTCATCAGCAAAATCCAGATCATCCAACTGCTTAGTCAGAGTCCACTGGATTCCATTTCTGTTGTGTGTTGCCGATGATCTCATAACCCAATCTATTGCCAGCAAGAAAAGAAATGGAGACAAGAGGCATCCCTGTCGCACTCCTGTTCTTATCCCAAACGGTTCTGTAAGCTGTCCTTCGTGAAGAACTCTGCATGTCATGTCTTCATATGTTTTCTTTATTAAATTAATGATCTTCAGGGGAACTCCATAATGCCTCAACAATTTCCAAAGTGATTCTCTGTCTACACTGTCAAATGCCTTTTCGTAGTCCACAAATCCGATGTATAGTGGTGAATTCCATTCCAGACTTTGTTCAACTATTATTCTCAAAGTGGCTATCTGGTCTGTACATGATCTGTTTTGTCGAAAACCTGCTTGTTCATCTCTCAGTTTCTTGTCTATGGACTCTTTTAATCTCTCAAGGATAATCCTGTTTAATACTTTTCCTGGCACTGATAGTAACATAATTCCTCTATAATTTGTGCACTCTTGTAAATTTCCCTTCTTAGGCAACTTAACCAGATATCCTTCCTTCCATTCTGCTGGTATCTCTTCCTTTTCCCAGACTTTACCAAGTAATTTATATAACATCTCTGTAGCCGTGTCGATATCTGCTTTGATGGCCTCTGCTGGAATGCCATCAGGTCCAGACGCTTTTCCATCTCTTAGAAGCTTTATGGCTTTCTTTATTTCTTCCTTCGTTGGTCTTTCACCGTTAATTTGTAGCTCTTCTTCTGCTGGCTGGATGTCCGGCGGGTTTTGTGGAGCTGGTCTATTGAGAAGGTCCCCAAAATATTCTGTCCACCTCTTCATTTGCTCTTGTATATTGCTGAGCAGTTTCCCATTCTTGTCTTTTATGAGGCAACTTGTTTGCTTGTATTTCCCTTTAGCTTCTTTGTGCTGCTATACAGTTCTCTCATATTTCCTTTGGCTGCCGCATCTTCTGCCTCTCTTGCCAACTCCTCAATATACTTCCTCTTGTCTCTTTTGATACTTCTTTTTACTTCTTTGTTTGCTTCTGTGTACACTTCTTGAGCCTTGGCTTTGGAACTTCTGGTTTTGCTTGTGTTTAACTCTGCTTTCTTGTTTTTTCTGTCTTTTATCTTATTGATGGTTTCTGTTGTTATCCATGCTTT
The DNA here is from genome assembly GCA_024509875.1 of Oreohelix idahoensis. Classification (NCBI taxonomy): domain Eukaryota; kingdom Metazoa; phylum Mollusca; class Gastropoda; order Stylommatophora; family Oreohelicidae; genus Oreohelix; species Oreohelix idahoensis. The sequence continues at coordinate 53,663 of JAMPIV010001940.1, forward strand.
TTGTTGTCTTTCCCTTTTCCCCAGTATTTCTTCACATGTCTCCTTCCATACAGTTTTGACCTGCTGCCAATAGTCTTCTGTATTCTCTACATCTTCCAGCTGTTGGAGCACTTGTAATTTGTTGGATACTGTGACCGCAAATTTGTCTCTTGTTTCCTGATTTCTTAGCTGTCCTACATTATACTGTTGTCTATAATTTTGCATTGTTGCATATCTCTTGAGTTTCATTTTTACTTTGGCTATCAGAAGATGGTGATCTGATGCCACATCTGCTCCTCTATATACCTTTACATCCTGCAATGATGATCTAAACTTCTTGTTTATGCATATATGATCAATCTGATTTTCTGTTCTATGGTCTGGTGATATCCATGTTGCCTTAAGTATTCTCTTATGTGGAAACATGCTCTCTCCTATAGCCAGTTGATTTGAAGCACAGAAGTTTGCGAATAGTTCTCCATTTTCATTCATTACTCCTAGCCCATGTTTTCCCATGACTTCTTCAAATCCGGTGTTGACTGTACCTATCTTTGCATTCATGTCACCCATCAAAATTATGATGTCTCTTCTTTTTACTTTATCCATAATTTCCTGTAGTTTAGTATAAAATGCTTCTTTCACAGACTCTTCTTTGTCATTAGTTGGTGCATAACATTGGATGACATTTACATGAATTTTCTTTTTAGCTGTTTTGAAAGTAGCTGTTATTAATCTGGGTCCAACAGCTTCCCATTCAATGAGTGCTTTCTGTGCTTCTTTAGATAACATAAGAGCTACCCCTTCACTGTGGTGTGAACTTTCGTCTTCATGTCCTGAGGACAGCACCAATTCACCTGTGATGAGTTTCTTCCTGTCTACCCCCTTCCACTTTGTTTCACACATTCCCAAAACCTCGATTTTGTATTCCCTCATTTCTGCTGCCACTTGCGCCACTTTCCCTTGTTCGTTTAATGTCCGAACATTCCAGGTGCCAAATCTGGAAGTTCTCCTAGTAGAAAGAAGGTTAGTCAGCAACACAGACTCCTTTCGGCTTTCTCTGTGTTGCATCATACGCCTCCCCACGAGAGGACCTTCCGCTGTCTTGGATGGCTGTGTTTTATTTTCTTTATTTGACTTGTCCATATTTGTTGAAGATTTTTGTGGTTTAAATTTTTTACAGGATGGGGGTAACCGGCCCCATGCCCAACCCTCCTTACTCGCTTTCTACGACATGCTTGGCAGGGGACAGTGTTACTATTCTTTGCTCCCCTTTCGGGCCCCGGTAACACACGGGTGATATATATATCAGAGTTACTTTGAGCACAGTATTGAGTATTCAGTGATACACAATATCATGGAGTTGTCAGAATTTGTGCAGATGGGGAAGGAATGTGGTTTCACTGGAACCGAGTTGATCGAATTTGCGAAGGCTGAATACGACTCTAAGGAGAACCTGGTTGCTCTAGAAAAAATGAAGATAGAGAAAGAGAATCGAGAAAGAGATGCACGCGCCGAGGAGCGAGAACGCCACATAGAAGAGAGAGAATTACAAGAGACAAAGATCAAAGTAGATAGAGAGCAGAAATACAGAAAGAGAAATTGAGACTCGCATTGGAAGAGTGGAGACTGCAGTTAAAACCTGATAAAAAGATAGCATTAAAAAGGCTAGAACTAGGTGCGAGTGGTCAGACCTCGACTCCGAGGGAGTCCCACCGTCCCTTTAGGCTGCGCCTACCACGTATCAATGACAAAGTGGACAGCATGGACTTTTCTCGACAGATTCGAGTGCTTATGGTTGGTTTGTTTGTCGGGCCAGCAACGGAGACCTTTTACAACCTTCCGCTGGCAGATAGGGCAGATTATGACTTCGTCAAAGAACGGTTGCTGTGCAAATTCCGTCTGACAGCTGACGGGTACGGGAGACGATTGAGAAACGCGCTACACGCGCGGACCAGGAATTCGAGGATTTCATCTCAAATATTAATCTTCTGCTTAGTAGATGGGTTGAGATGAAGGGAATTAACAAGGACTATGATGGCTTAATGGATCTGATGCTACGGGACAAAGTGTTGTCGTCATGCAGGACTGAGCTAGTAGCGTTTTTCAATGAACGCCGGTCAAAAGTTACTGATTACATTTCACTGCTGTATCATCATTATGTCACGGCCCATCCGGGCAAGCCCAACCATCGATTTGGTTTTCATGATGGTGTGGTGTCAAGCGTTTGGAAGGTCTCGAGACAACCGGCAAGGCAGCATCGACCGAGCAGCGCCGACAGGTTTAAAAAGCAGGAGTTTGATAGACTTTTTCGCCATCATGAACCACAGCGAGGGACCTATAAAAACGTTGTAACTCGATGGAGTTATAGCCAAAATAGGAACCACTGCTAGTTTAGAATGGGAAGTAACGAAGACGTGAGACGATCACATAAACAGGTACATGGCGATTCAAGCGCCTCTGATAGAGAGTGGTATCGAGGTAAATCCTCCAGACAGAGGATTGTATCCGCTGACAGCCGAGAATATGTCTCTGATGCTCGTGCATCCCGTAACACGACATCTTGCCAACACAGAAAGTTGACACAAAATTTAATAACACGACATCTTAACAACACAAAAAGTTGACAAAGTATATAGTAACACGACATCTTTCCAACACAGAACGTTGACAAAAAATTTAATAACACGACATCTTAGCAACATAGAAAGTTGACAAAACATTTAATAACACGACATCATCAGTTCCCCAGGCAGCAAGAGCCCTCAATAAACGTATACTGCCAAGTCCTCCTGTCTTGTACCATCAGCTCAAGGTCTTTCCATGTCTCTTTATCCCCTTCATGTGTGTCTCCGGTTCTCTTTTCCATGTGTTCTGTGATCTCCCTTTACCCCTCTTAACATAGGGATTCCAAAACAGGGGACCCCCTGATCAACAGGTTTCCTCAATATTTGTTCGATCCATTTCCAGCGTCTTCTTCTCAATTCTTGTTCCACTGACACTTGTCTGATTCTTGTCATTAGTGATCTTGTCATAACCACTTCACGTCTTCTATTCTAAACAAGCACCAATGTATGAAAGTCTTTAGTTTATTGGTTGATTGTTTTTGTTGCAGGATCTATATTTTGAAGGCCCTGAAGTTTGAACTCTTTCAGAGGCCCCTTTTATTTAAAAAAAAATTGTTGGGGATGGGAAAGAAACGCATTATAGTGAAAACTGGACTGGGGGACAATGAAGCTCAAGCTTCATTAGCTTTACAGTAGATCAGATTCTGGGTATATATATAGAAAAGGGCGTGTGAGGAAATTTGCTGCAAACAGTTTAAGACAAATGATGTATAAAACTGAGAGAAAATAGCATCTTTTGCATAATTTCTGCATCTGTTTTCTGAATGTATGTATGAACATTTTCTTGGTCGTATGTGCCGGTTTAATCATTAAGCACGTGCTTAGGGAACCAAGCCTAAACGGACACCATTTTCAAAAGCTATTTTAATATTTTCTAACATTTTAACACATAGGCATAGTTAAACGAGCAGCATTCCCATCACATATTAATAAAAGACATTCCTAGAGCATAACGTAAGTCTAGCGATAAGGTGACTTTCTTCACAGCTCTCTTTCTACAGCTATCACGTAGACTTGGGTAGTTAACTAACGTTCTGTTCTGTGCTCTCCCCTACCTCGATTTCACCATCTCTCTTCTCGATTGTCTGGGAACTCCTTCCAATCACATATCTTGCTACAAGCACTCGACAAAACTGTATAGAAGTTGTGTATCTTTCTGTAGTTCACTTTAAGCCAATTCTTTTTGTCCACCGACAACTCAGCAGAATTATATGCTTTCTGGTGTTTTCTGTTTTTCTTGACTTTTAAATGTTCTTTCATTTCAAATTTAAAGCGTATTGATCAAGCAACAAGTTTTAGTCGAAACTTTAAAGTAGTTCAATGGTTCTTATTGAAAAGATTCATTCATTACCCTTTAGGTCATTTAGAAGCTTAAGACTTTTACAAACTCACAGCAAACCTTCCTGGCATAGACCATCTGTTCAAGGTCTGTCCATGTCTTTTTAACATATAATGTCTGCCTACATTTCTCCATTGCATTTTTTTTCTTTCGATTTCACTATGCCTCTCTTACCGTAGCAATTTCTGAAAAAGAACAGTCATGTAACGCTATCAGCAGGTTTACAGAAAGTGTGTCATATCCAACGCAGTGCCTTCTGTTGACGTCCTGTTCCACAGGTAATGACAGTGGCACTTTAGGATCCAGAGTGACTTCACAAGATATGCTACGTTTACCACCACATACAATCGCTATCTTGAAGTATTGTTAACTTTACGTGTGTTTGGAACTAACAATTTTACTGAGACTGTGTCTACGTGTGTGTTTTAACACGTCTAAAATTAAAGCCATGTAGGAGCGTTATCATAGACGTGGGTTCCGCCGCAGCAACAAAAACTGAGAAACACTGGCGTAAATGAAAGAAGAGCAGAATCCGTTATAATTATCCTAAAATGATATTTACAAATTTACAAAGTAAAGGTAAACTATCTATTTTCTCCATTATTACTTATTATAAGGATACTGGAGCCACCACAGTAGTTGGCCCGTTGAAAGACGTCTGCTCTACATCACTTCTTTTGATCCTGCGTTAGTGTTTTATGTAGTAATTTGTAGGGATTCATTACTCTCTGTTTCACTGAATTGTGTGTTTGCCTTTCGTTGTTCAATCTGATTAGTGTTTATCGGGCTGAATGTAGCATCCTCCGGTTTTCCACTTAAATTAAGAAGTTCCTGAAAATGTTCCCGCCATCTGGGTTTTCCTGTTAGTATCACCGGGTATTTGCTTTCCGTCTTCTTGATTGTCGGCGTCTGTGGCCTAATGGATATGAACGCAGTTTCATAATCCAGATATACCAGGTTCGAAACCTGCTGCAGGCGGTTTGGAAGCAAATCGCTTTGTGTGGATTTTTAACAATGGTATAAGCGCCGTACCGTTCAGAAAGCAATGGCAAACTACTGAATGAAAAAATTGCCTAGAAAAATCACAAACGGCCAATAAAAGCTGGGGTTGATTGCCACGTCCTGTAAAGGATAAGCAACTAACTTAACTTCTTGATTAGTGATAAATTGTGGCTGGGTTGGTTGCATTTATATCTTTTCCATTTTTTTAACTTTTTGATATACATTTGTGCCAGGACACACTATTACTGCTTTTTTGTTCCGTCCTAAGATTTTTGCGCGCAATGGTTGGCTTTTCGTGTGACGTCAAACAAAGTTTAATTATTTTGATTATGAGGTAATTCTGCACTGATGACTGTGTCTTGTCACCGTTCAGACATTTAATACAGGAAAGAATTACAAAGCTAACGAAGGGCGTAACTGGGGAACTGTTCTCTTCATTGTCATTACTTACTTACTTTAATTTTACTTTTTTTGTTACAACATCAGACCACACGTTCTTTTATATTTAGGCTTGAGCTCTAATATAACCAACGGACGTTGTGTCTATGTTGAACGGAGCGCGCCTAGCCAAAACGTGTTGCAGGATTTCTGTGATGCTGTCTATCCACCTTCATCTTTTTCTACCCATTGCCCTGAAACCAGGTCGTCTACTGTTTTTTATAGCTGCTTTTTACACTGTTTCAGTAGACTAAGCCACTACTACACAATTTTATTCCCTTTATGTTAGTCAGTACTAACTTAACCCCTATGTTTACGTATTCTTACATTTATGTCAGTGATGACCAAAGTTGTGTCTCAATTTAATTTTGTAAATTCACAAAGCCAGTGCATCAACGTTCTTTTCTCGTTGTATCATGCAACCGATGTTTTATGGACACCCAGTAGGTACGTAAAACCTAGGGGAGTGTGGTATAAGATACTTCACTATACAAGGTCTAGCATTAGGGGGGAAATGGGGAGGTGGCCAGTTCATTTATTGTTAATTTGTAACCCAGAATACGTTTTCTATTAAAGATGCGGTAAAAGCCATATGACGTCTTTTATATTTGGACATGCGCCCTAGTATAACCGACGGACCCTGTGTCTAGGTTGAACGGAACGCAAAACTATATTTAAAGAAAACTATCTGAAGTGTTGGAGTATTAAACTATTACTCAAAAGCTATAGCTGTGGAATCAATGATATGTCTACTATTGTTTATGTTATGTCACGTGTAATGTGTAGTTCCGGGGGGGGGGGGGGGATTAATGAGACAGAGTAAGAAGAGGACTACTGCTCCCTCAAGCATGTCGTAACAGGCTACTAATTTGAGATTGTGTATAGAGCTGACAACCTCATCATGAAAAAACAATGCACTTCTAATAACACCACTACAAAAGTACATAAATGGTTTGATGCAGGCTTCCTGTAATGGGGACGGTTACAATGGTGGTTCCAACGCTTAATAAGGAGAGAAAAGGGAAATGAATGAGAGAATGATGTGATTAATGGCAATGAATAAAACACGTTTATATAAAGCCACGGTTTTTGTTTTTGCCATCGCATTTGCTCGGACTTTGAAATACTGAAGAGACTGTCAGATTGTTGTTGTTGTTCGACCAACACGGGTGATGAAGACCACTCTGTTCGACCAATTATTAGGAATATGTTGTTAGTCAGCCTATAGGTACGAAGGTGACTGATTAGCCCGACGCGTAAGGTGATTCAGAAGGATTCTGTCAGATTGTAATAGTCTTCCCAGTACAGCACAAATACCAAATTAAGACTGTATGAGATATGTGTACTTTCTGTGCTTCTCTATGGTGCGGAATGTTGGAGAGTAACAGAGAAGGAAATGTCGAAACTGTCCTCCTTCCACACAATATGCCTAGGGAAAATTCTCCGAATCTTTTGGCCAAACACCATCAGCAACCAAGAACTACTTATTCGGAGTAGCCAGGAGGACATGCACACCATCATAGCCGGCAGACGCTGGAGTTGGGTTGGCCACGTCCTCAGAAGAGACCCTGATACCATCACAAGAACAGCTATGCTATGGACCCCCGAGGGAAAGTGAAAGAGAGGCCGACCAAAAACAACTTGGCGGAGAACTGTGGAAGCTGAAATGCAAAGAATGAACCACAGTTGGGGCACTGTACGAAGGACGGCCGCCGACCGGGCAAAGTGGAATCAATTTGTTGCTGCCCTACAAGACGCCACCAGGCGTGATGGCCGCTGACTGCTTTGACGGTTGGTGGTTATGGATCAAAGAAAGAAGAAGAAAGTAATAAAGTAATGAAAGACGAAAACAATACTACGATTTGTTTTAGTGTTTTGTTTGTTTGTGTGTTTCTTTTTGTTTTTGTGTGGGTTTTTTTTCCTCTGAAATTTACATAGCACTGTTTAAAAAGATTTCTTTCCTGAGGCTAAAGGAATTAAGACAGGAGATAATTGAAGATTTCTGCAACTGAACAACATTTAATATTTACAGTAAAGGAATACGAGTCGTCCCTTTGAATCTTAATTGTGGCCATGACACCACCGTTTTCCGCTCAGGGTTCTTCTATACGGAGTAAATCCAGCATTTCCAAATAGGGGTTTCAAATTATGTTTTGGTGGGAGCAACTGAAATATCAAGTCAGTCCTATTATATAGCTCTGAAACAAGCAGATATAAATGGGTGCTAGTGTAAAATAGGATAGAAATGGTATGACAAGAGTGAGAAAAGTGTGTTGAGCCTTCTTTCTTGCTTAGCATAGGTCGTCCAGGTCTCGCCTGCCATATAGGAGTGTGCTGGTGACGCAGGCATTATATACCGCAGCTTTGGTCTTCATTGTGAGTTTGGAGTTTCCCCAAACACGCGATGTGAGGCGGGCAAAGGTAGCTGCAGCTTTGCCAATGCGGCAGTCGATTTCTGAATCCAGTGAGAGTTTGTCATTGATGGTAGACCCTAGGTATGTGAAGTGGTGCACCACTGCCAATTCATAGTTATCGATAGTGATAACTGGTGCAGCACCCACATCCTGACTCAGCACATTCGTTTTCTTTAAACTTATTGTGAGGCCAAAGTCCTTGCATGCTTTAGTGACTCGATTCATTGTTAAAGTACTGTCCGCCCGTTCGTTTATTCCCGTGTATTAAAAGAGTTTGTCTGCATTTGATATATGTATACCATCATTATTCCCATATGTGTCTATATGAATGTTAGAACATTGGAATAATACAACAAAAAGTGTCACGCGATGTTTTGTTCGTGGGTGTGCCAAAAACTGCACTGTATCGTCCCCTGTATTATTTATGCAGTGGTTATCTCTCACAAGGGATCACGAATTAGTAAATGTCTCAGATATGCCCAACAGCTCAAACTATAAACCAGGTAAGAAGCCAATTGTCTGTTCCGGTAAAATTAACAACAAACACAGTTTAATGAAAAACTCATTGATCCATGAGACATGATGAACCGTCCTTAGTTAAATGTCATTCTGTCTATTCGTAAAACATAGTGGTCTTTATACTCCTTGACGGTAATACATTGTTGCTTATTAGTCCCAATACTTCTATACATCTCTATGTATTGATTATATCCGTGCCCTTCTCCCGTAACCTTCTGTTTCAAAACTCATTAACTTCATTACATGAATTCCCCCAAAAGTCAGTACACATTAGCGACAGAGCAGGCAGAATCTTTAAGACTCCGATTTTTACGGTGTATAGGACCTGCCAGTCCCTAAAAAATGCATAGCATCACATTATTACATTATTAATAGTACTCATCCTGGTATACATTCCCATTCATGGCACGAATCAATATAAACCTTTTCTATGGGTTTTCAAGCATACCAGCACATACAAGGCTGTTCGCGTCTTGTTTATTTCTTGGGTCCATTTTTGTTCTCCAAGTCATTGTTTCAACACACAAAAACTCCTACGTCAAATCCTTTTTTTACTGCGAGCATGAATAATCCACCCAAGTATACTAATCACATATCTCCAAATATGTTCCCCAAACTCAACTCAGCGCGCTTTGATGCGCAACACCAGAAAGGTTGTAAAAAACCATACGCAACAATTACCTCCTACCACCTTTAAGAAAAAAGACACGTAGTTTCTTTTTTTCTTCGGGGGATCAAAATGTACCACTTAAGGTAATTTAAAAAAAACCATACCAACATAATACTATCCTACGTCTCAGTAAGTCTACGTCAGCTAATGTCATGTCTCATAATATAATCAGTCAGTCGTCGATGAGATGAAAAGGTGATAAACCCAAGTCATAATAATCTACTGCCTTATGAATAAAATCCATTGTAGGAAGTAATAATATTACTAAATTAAAACAAATTACGCGGAATCAACACCGCCCTCCTATTACCTCTAGTATCAATAAATACTAGAAACCAAAACTTATATAATAGGGTTAAATCTAATAGGGATTACCTACCCATCGGAAAATGATTGCAATAATTTGTACCTCCACAATAACAGAGTACACTACTGCAAAATCCTACATTCTTTATTTATTTCCTGATCAAGCCACATAAAAATAAGTCAAAATACATATGCATATATTCCGGTCCCAAATTGGTTCGCTTTTTCAATAGTGCACCCTTTGGTATACCGTAGTGTATAGATAATACACGCAAAAATTTGTGACGATGAAGTCTCCATCATTGAACGGTCACTGTCTTGATGTTAGTGAGGTTCAATGTATGTGCATCCTGTTTACTCCTTTTATCATCAAATTTGGGGGTCCCGGTAGTAAGGTATTCGTTTGTTATTGGATTTTATGGGTCCACAATTGTGTGCTACTCGCTACTGTTGACCATGATAACTTACTGTCTATTTTAAAACGTGTTGATTACATGTCTTCCTTGAGGGCACCTCGAACAAGTACGGTCATGAACCACCATATGTCGGGGACCCTAGGAATTGCTTGTAATAGTTTAATTAGACGGCTGCTCTGCTTCAGAAGGAACCCGCGTTGTCGGGCCGGATCGGGACGCATTTTTTGGTTCTTCGTCTTTTTAAATACGCAGATTTGTTTTGGCCCACAGTTTGTTCGGATTGTGTTTCACGAAATAGATTTACAAATAACTAGATACTGTCTCTTATTTGGTTACTCGCCCATGTACCTCGGCGTTTTGGGCAAGGGGAATTTTAATAATAGTTTTTTGGCTGGGGACGACTCGGGGGGTTCGGGCGCGTTTGGGTCGGGGTGAGGATGGATGTGGGAACAGCTTTTTGGGGGGTTCTTGATTCTCATGCAAATTCGACAAGCGGCGGGGTCCGAAGCGGAGGGGTAGTTCTGTGATTATTGTGGTTTAAGCCGGGGGGCGAGGGGGTTTTTTGAGGGCGGGGTGGTTTTATTTGAGGGTATTGGGGGTGGTTTATGCCAGAAGGGACTCGGCGGGGAGGAACATAACGTAGGTCTGAGTGCGTGCCACCTGTCCACGTTGGTGTTGGGGTCCTGTGCTGATGTTTTGGTAGATTAGGCTGGTATTATATTTTACCATAAATATTGCTCTAGTCCTTACACTCCTGACCAATACACTGATCTTGGTTTTTGGTCCGTGGTTTGGATAGATGTGAGGTATATCGTGGGGGTTTCAAGGAGGAGACATTTTGGTGGTTGTGGCAAACATTGGTAATTGACAGCCCTCTTGTAATTGTTTAGGTTTTGCGCTGTCGTTGTTTAACATTAGTGTATACAGGAGTGGGGAGCAGCATGTGTTCCAACTGATGTGCCGTAAGTTGCGGGGTGTTTTGTTGGTGTGTTGGGGTTTACTTGGTTGGGTTTGGTGGGAGGCAACATTGGGGGGGAGGTTTATTTACATTTGAGATGTGGTTAAGCTGTGGTGTGGAGAGGGCCGTTGCAGTGTCTGTTGTTGTGTTTGGAGAATCATGGCGTGCGGTTCGGGCGGTGCTGCGTGCGTTTCTTTCAGTCCAGAACAAAATTTATAAACATGAACTGGAAATACCACGCTTGGGAAGTAGCTATATCGAGGGGTTTAGGTAATTTTTTGAGGGGTAATGTCTTGGTTCACGCCCTTAGGGTACAGGCACTTGTTCCAGTGGGTCATGATGAGTACACAGGTAGGTTTTATGTAGGCTGCGGCGTTGGGGGGTAATAGATCATATCCCATAATTAATGGTTAACGCGTTTTCGGCGTTCAAATAATTGTGAACCTGTTTTAATTTTTACAAAAATCAATGCCAGTGCCCGTTGGTTATTTGTCCTTTTTTTTCTCTATTACAACCTTGGGGGATATATTATAATATGCATAAATTTCGGGCGTGTAGTATTCGGTTTTGTCCCGTATGGCATGAAATGTCATCATTTTACTGTGTTTTCGTGGTCACATTGTAACGCTGAAAGTGCTTATATGGTACGGGTAGGACGCATCTATTTTATAGCCATTTCATCTTTTATTTTTGAGGTATTGTGTGATGACTTTTGTTTTGCCTGGGTGTGGGTGAGGGTTTGGTCTGACTGGTTGATCGTATGGGGTTGTTTGTAGGTGTCTGAGGGGGGTGGGGAAGATTGGTAAGATATCGGACAATTTTGTATGTCCCGCCCTATTCAAGAAATGTTTCGGTAGATTGTTCTGGTAGAACTTTGGAAACGTCATTATTTTACAGCCGGGGATTATGACTATAATTAACACGCTTGAAACGTATGGGTGGTAATCAATATCCGTCATTTAATACTGACGAGAAATGATTGATGTTTCCCTGGGGATGAGGGGTAATGTCGATATATATTAATTATCTCTTTCTTTGTCCCTTATACACTCACTATGGGTATATTTTTCGTTGTACTGACAAATAACCTCACGTGGACCAGAATCTTGAATGGTCCTCAACACCTAGTCGAGCTGTAGTCGATTCTGTTTGCTTCGGTATCATCTGCTAACATGTTTAGCGTGCCACGGTAGTCCTTATCCTGGTCAATCACTTAGGATACAAGTAAGACGAAGGAGTCCTTGAGTGATTCAGAACATACGAGCCTATTTTCTTAAGGCTATGCTCTCCGAAATGCATCTGTTTGCACCTGCTGGCATAGCAATCCAATGATTTTTTTTCCCAGACCTGTGATGTCTCCTAAAAAATTATAGTTATTTAACTAATCTCAATATGACCTACTCGAACCTTGATTTGAGACGATTCTGGTACGTTTTCTTTCGACGCTGTAAAAGGATGCTTTGGATGGATGTGATAATTAGGTGCGGGGAGGGAGGATGATGGTCTAGGTGGTTAGAATTAGTCGTGGTCTATAGGAAATAGTGGTTGGGACATCCTGGGGGGGGCCGGGTGTGTAGGTGTTGTGACTTTTTATTCGATGGGTGCTGAAGAGTGAATGGGTTGTTGGACTTAAGCATGGGAATTTAGTGTACACTTGTGGTTTGATATTGGGGGTATTTTTGGATGCTCTGGCGGTGAGGGAGTTGTTAAGGGGTTTGGTGATTAGTAGTATTCGGGGTGTAGTTGGGGAGTAGTTGTGGGATGGGAGAGTTGGGTGGGTGAGGTGTGGGGGGTGGGTGTTTGAGTGGATGGATATTAATGGTGAATAATATT